>CM049570.1:20431030-20481671 GCA_027123335.1 Amphiprion clarkii
CACGCAGCCAGTAAAATAAATGCAGAGAATTTTTACATAGACACAAGCCTCACATATGATGACACATTCTACACAGTGGACTGCACAGCATATTTATCTTTTATAAACAGCATAGAAGTGATTTAGCATCTTCTCAGCCTGACTGTTTGGAAAGTAAAGATGCAGAAAGTGAATCATGTAAGTCACGTAACAATAAAAGGGCAATGATTCACTGCTGTGTGCAGGCAATTAAATTTCAGGCAGAATTTCATCTATACGGTATCTGTACGCTTATAATGCAGTTCTAGATTTGCTGATATCTCCGTTTCTCTCTCCCTGCATCTTAAAGATATTTGTTTAAGCAATACTGTAAATGCCCCATATTGACGAGTTAAATCTGATTAAACCATGAGATTTCCATAATTTTGACCTATCTCATACAGCTAATATTTTGTCATTTGTCTAATTTCTGTGCA
This sequence comes from Amphiprion clarkii, assembly GCA_027123335.1. Taxonomy (NCBI): domain Eukaryota; kingdom Metazoa; phylum Chordata; class Actinopteri; family Pomacentridae; genus Amphiprion; species Amphiprion clarkii. Next base: position 20,431,486 of record CM049570.1, read on the forward strand.
TAACTCTAACTTGAGAGTATTATATTTCACAATGAAATTCAGTTAAATGACTGTAATTGATGTGTTTTAATAACTGCCCATCCCTGAGTTAACATAATCATGAATAGAAACACATGTGATCATTGGGTTTCAAGTAAACTTGAAGGATAAGGATTTTCTGCGGAAGCGTGGTTGGATTATATGCTTCCTCTCCTCAGTTAATTCTGATAACATTAGTTAGTAGTGTTGGCTCGTCTCGACTGAAGGTCTTTACACATGCACACTGGCTCTGTGAAAAAGCTTTCTGCTGCGAAAAGAAAAGGTGTGTATTTAACAGCATCCTTATCTAAGAGAATCTGCAGTGGGCTCACGGTGTGTTTGTGTCGTGAAAGAAAAGTTTTGAAGGATAAATAGAGTAGATTCTACTGTAAGAGTCGTCAGGCAGTTGGAAAAAGCCAGCAGTAATCAGCTCACAGAACTGGAAACAAACTGTGTCATTCAGCCCTCCCTGCTCTGCCTGCGGCTCCTCGTCTCCCTGGCAACCCGTATTTTTGGAAAACCAAGATGGTCGACGAGACCGCGGCTTTTCTGGCAGAGTGAGGGCGGCTTCCAATCCCTGCGACTCCTCCGCTGCGGCTGCAGAATGTAACATAATGATATGTGGATGTCTAACCCACACAGAGCCGGGGCTGGCCCGGCAGCACTTGGATTGATTTAAGGCAGGAAGTGTGTGTGTGTAGTGACCTCTGCAGCAGATGATCAGACATGATGGCTAACAGCGTTGTGATCAGGCTCTGCTCAAGCTCACCACTGATCCCAGTATGTTGGGTACAGCTGGTTATAATTAGAGTTTACAGTCTGTCTCTGTTTCTCTGCCTATTATTAATTTGAATAGTGAATAGTTATCTATCTATCTATCTATCTATCTATCTATCTATCTATCTATCTATCTATCTATCTATCTATCTATCTATCTATCTATCTATCTATCTATCTATCTATCTATCTATCTATCTATCTATCTATCTATCTATCTATCTATCTGTCTGTCCATCTATGTATTAGCCTTTGTGCAATTTCACATTCTCTTTTGCAGCTCTTGCAGCTGTATCACGATTCTAATATCCCGTCTTTGAAGACTGCCTTTGTCCCCTTTTGCTAAGTATAGTAATTTTGTTTCGTCTTTCATCAAAACACAAAGCAGGACAGAAGACCTGTGGCTAATCTCCGTCTGAGAGAGAAATGTCATGCAGACGAGGAGCTGAAACCAAAATGGATTTCGTAATATCACTATATTCTTTCTGGTTGGTGCTTTCCTGCAGTCCGTCCAGCTTTAGCTCCCGCTCCCCGGCATAGACTTAGGAACACACTAGTGGACCTTGTACCTACACCGTCCAAGATTTCAGATAGTTTTGGATGCAGCCTCAGACATCTGGCGCCCCTCACAGTCTCAAACATTTAAGAGATAGTGGTATCCTGTTGAGTCACCAGCAAACTAAGTCATTTGCCTATGGCTGCTACTTCATTACGGCCTCCAAATGAAATATCAGCCATTGTGTCCAATCAAATTGAATTTGCAGTCCATCCTCTTAGGTGCTAACTGCATTGATTGTTATATAAACTATCAATTTGCAAGGCCATTTTCAGATTACCTGCCCTAGATTGTCTGCTGCTTCACTGATTTGGGGAGTGAGCTAATGTGGCCATCTAGTGTTAAGCACTGAGGATTGCACCGTAAAAACTGAGCTGATCTAGTGGCAGCAATACCCTGAACTCACATCACTCTTTTCAGTTTTCATGAAAGCAGTTTTATAATGTAAATTCAGTATCCTGTTGGGGTTTTAAATTACCTTTTAATATGTCTTCCAAAGAAGAGGCACATTTCAAAAGAGTATAATTAGTGCTGCTTTAGTAAGTAGAATTTTAGTGAAATTCCTCACTGTAAGGTCACTTCACATTTTCATCTATTTGGAATTGAATGGTGAAGTCACAGAAAATGCTGGCAACATGCTGCAAAACCAGCTGAAGGCCTTTGACTGCTATTCTTCAGGAATTTTAACATCCCACCCAGGATCAGACCTTCTGTCATTAAAAGTGAGTGTTAATTAGTGCTATTTCATATACTTGTTAACTGCAGCAGCTCATGTTTAAAATAGTCCAAACTATTGCTGGATGTGTAATTCACAGATAATTCGTAATGAGGATAGTTTAAAATAAAACATAATGTGGTTTGTTAGACATTCCAGGAAGGAGATTCTAAAAATATCTTTGTGTGCTTCAGGTTATTCAGCTCTTATCTGTAAATTATCATTAACTAGATCAATCTGTCTCCTCGCAAATCCGTATTCTAGACCAACAGGAGAGTTTCTCTTCTGCCTCTATGCTCAGAAGTTGTTGGATGCCCGAGGTTACCCAGATTAGCATTCACCTCGGCTGCACTTTCATTTCTTTGCACCCTATACCCTTAACAAATGGCAGTATACTCTTAACTTTTACTGCAACACCCCCTGAAAATGTTGTGTTTACTAACCTGCAGTGGTTTAATTTCTCACCTTGCTGCAGTGATGTTACATGACCACATGACATTACCACCAGAAGTGGTTACAGGCGCTACGAAGCACACTTCTGACCACACTCATCAGGGACACTGCATGTGGTCAGAGGAGAAACAGGCTTGAAACTGAGTGTTAAAGTTGGTCTGTAAAACTTGGAGCTTTCTTGGAATCTATTGGGACGGTTTGTGAAGGATTTTACAGTTGGGATTTAATTGTGAAATGTTTGTAAAGGTACAATAAACAAATACTAAGCCTGAGGCGACTAAAGCCTTTTGTCTTGTGGCTGCGGTTTTGTTAGCACAAACCATTCTCAATATTAACATCGTATCTCCTGTTGCTTCTTGCCAGAAGCTTCTTCCCCTAAAATCTGGAACAGTACGAGCTCTGTGAGTAGTTTTTGCCTGCAACAGTGTTTCTTAATGCTTAGAAATTGGCCAGGTGGGTGGTGCTATTATCGGCTGAGTCATCTCTGCATACTGTACCATTTCAGGACAACCAGAAGGTCTATCTCTGAGGAGAGAAATAAAATAGAGGGGTGGACATGCACAGAGCAGCTGTCTTGTCCTTGGTGCACGGGGGAAAGTGGGTGTTCTGCCTTAAGGCAAACAGATCTGTGTCCACCCTCTCTAACAGAGTCCAGATTTGGCTCAGAATGTTTGGGTTAGTCTGCACTCACCCACCATCAGTGTGACCCTGAACAAACTGTCGGGCCCTGCTTTCTGCAGGCCTGAAAAAAACAAACTGCCCTGGGGAGACGGAGATTCTCCAAAGCCTCATATCACAGGATCTCTGCAGGATTGAACAAGAAGGTGGATAAAATGCCCCCCTGTTTGTTGATGTAGGCCGATATGATGCTGTTTTCAGCTCAACCGAAAATATTCTTGCACATTTTCCTGGGCAGGTTACTTCCATCCTGTCATGGAGGCATCAGACACATAAGAGGTTATCGCCCCTCAGAGGTGTTCCTTTTGACACGACCAGACCCTCAATGGTTAAACAATCATCAATCCCAGTCACAGTCTGGTGGAGACACACAGTGAGTCACAGGTTTATTGGAGTCAACTCTTTAAACAGTCTGCAAATCCAAGAAGTAAACCTCCTCAAGCTGAAGGTCCAGGGATCATCCCAAAAATTAATTACCTGCTTACTCCCAAACATGAGTACCCCTACTCTCCACCTTCAGGCACCTAAATCTAAATCTGAATGACTTTAAATTTAGTATGAAACAGGGATATGTAGACATTTTAATATACTTATTATTTACGCTGATGAAACCACAGTTAGACATCTAAAAACCTTTCAAATAAATGAGCCTGGATACCTGGTCACCTTTCGGCCTGCAAATTACCAAATTACTGCTCATCCTGGTTGACTAAGCACGAGCATTATTCTTGCAGAGATATTCAACATTCATTTTCTAATATCATATTGTGCTGTAAAGGAACACCAGATATTCCTGCAACCTGCTGCAGCCAGAACCCACATAGTGTAAAACTGAATATTCGTCTTCCTCATAATGGCACAGTTTGTTGTTTAATACAATCCTACATGTTGTATTAAATTCTTTCCACTTATGTGACTTATTTCATGTTGTTTATATATTTTTTTCTTATATGTTACACCTCAGCGCATACAAATACTGAGGTCTTGCAGTGAAACAGGACTGTTGATTTCATTTCTGCTCAAAGCCTACTTGTCTTTGAACTCGTCACCAGCTATAAAAGTTATATGTGAGGAACAAAGACACTATCGAGTAGCAAAAAAAAAAAAAAAAAAAGAGAGAAAAGAAGCACAGCGAGTGTAATGATGGATTACGACTTTGAACTGTTGATACTGTGTGTTGCAGCGATAGAGCTTTGATGGAGTGTCAAACTGAATGGGATGCTATAAGCAGTGGACTGTAAGGCAACTAAATTATACACTTCACAACCCATTTGTTATACTGGACAAGTCTTGAGGAGTCTGAAATACTAGAAATGACACAGAGGACTTAAAAAGACAACATTTGTGTGGTTTTACAAGAAGATGTCAAGATTAAACTCACTTTAAAAGTGTAAAACATGAGGAAATGGAGCAGGGCTGTGGGGAACGCTGGTTAGTCGATCAGTCCACTGCTTCATTCAAGGATAAAATACATGAACGGTCCCTGGATTTTCCCGGTAGTGCCACACTAAGATTATTATTTTTTGAGAAGTTATGTCAACAAATATAGAGTCAATAGCTGTATAATTTGGTACAAGATAACAACTTAATGTAGGTGATCGCTTAAATTCTGTATTTAATTTTATTTTGTTCAATACGTTTCTTTAATGGACAAACACTGAACACACTAAACGAAGGTTGACAAGGTAAACATTGTACCTGCAATATGTGCAATTTATCCTTTTCACTGTGAACATGTTAACACGAATGCATTGGCATTTAGCTTCAAGCAACAAAGTCCCCAAATACAGTCTCACAGAGCTTTATATTTCATTTCCAGGCATTTTACCACTATAATGTGTCTAGATGTATATTTTAATTACCTGGAGAGTAACTTAAATAATAACTTAAACATTTAGAGTGCAATTACAGTAAATTACAAAATAAATCCCACCTTAAAGCCCTTAAGAGCTGAAGCTGTTAATGCGCCATGCCTAACTTGTATCATTTAGCGGTCCATTTTCAAATTCCCATGAAACACTGGGCACATGTAGACTGTGTAGATTTTAATAGCACAGCTATGCACGAGGCAGCAACATTGTCTTCTATTTAGATAACAACAATCAACATCAGGGTTTTAAAAAGGTCAGCATTAATCTGTTGCTCTTTTTTCTCAGTGGGCAGGATCCTCATTAGAGCAGAATGCTACAACAGCAACTGTAGGTTAAATTTAAGTTGTAATTTGTTGTTTTTCAGCTGGAAAGCCTCTCAGTTTTTGTGTCTCTTAATCTACCCACCCACTGGTTCTACTCTGACAGTCAGAGTAGGCTACTGGCACAGAGGTACATGAGGCAAGTTTGGAGGAACTCACAGCAACTCAGTAACATATGTACTGTAAATGGATAAAATGCATTTGAAAGTACTGTGTAGCATCTTCGCCTCTAAATATAAATGACGCTCATTGAGTGACACTTGAAACGTTAACACCTGAGAGTGAGGTATCTTCTCTCCTCTTCCTGCTGCCGGAGGCTTCTTGCTCGTTACCTGGACTCTGGAGAAACAGGGAGAGAGGTATTGGAGGGCGAATGGCTTTCCAGATCGATAAGTACCGCTTACTGCAGGGCACCCTCAGCTCGCTCTCCCAACTGATTCCAGCTATTTAAGAATGTCTTTCAAGGGATCTGGCCCATTTCTTTCAATTAATGCTCCTTTCAGCTAGCCAACCATTAGAAGTCCATTAAAGACCCTCCACCCAGGGAGAGTCATTCAGCCTGCACTGGTTGTGCTCCATCTTCTGATAACAGGAGAGTCTAGACTGCCATGGAAGAATAATTAACCTTTTAAAATTGTAACTTTGGCGGAGGGCTGTTTGTGGGACAGGCTTGGTCTTGAGTTTATACTTGTGTGAATGCTATTTCTCCATCTATCCGTCTTAGGCTGTTTAATCTGTGGTGTTTTTCATCTCTGTTTCTCTCTCTCTCTCTTCTACTCTCTTTGATATTTCACAGGTTCTCGCCGGTGAGGAAGCTGACATCACCGCCAGCATGCTGAGCACTGAGGATGCTGATACCCCTGTAGAGGAACTGGTTTACCAAGTCGAAATGCCAACCAATGGGATGGTGGCGTTGAAGGAGGCGCCAGAGGAGGAAATCCTAAATTTCACACAGGCTCACATAAACAAAGGAGAGGTCATCTTTATTCATGAGGGTGAGAGCACAAGACTGAGAGGACAAGTCAGACTATATGATGCATCTTTTTCTTATATTAGTATATTGTCTATCCATCTGTGATCCTTAACCGATTCTGTGTTAGGCTGCTGCTATTACAACAAACTTAAACATGCTTAAACATACGTCTCCATGTTTATCTCAGCAGAAATTTCAGTGTCTTGTAAAGTAGTCAGGGTGTCGCTGGTATTGATCAATAAGCCATTTAAACCCTGCAGATATATTGCGGCCATGCTGTGTAAAAGCGTGTATTTAAACATGCTCTTTATTTGCTCCTTTACTGTGACAAATAAATGCTTTTTGTTAATCAAGGCAACAAAGGTAAACCAAGTTTTAAATTGTTTTCTGTATGTATAATTGCAGTGACTATAAATCAAGGTTTAAGAGAGACAAAAAAAAGAAAGAAAAACTAAGACTGACAGAATCAAAGATTGAACTAAGTCAATGATGAGGTACAAATATCCAATCTGGTCTCCTCCCCAGGTGAAGAGTCTGGTGGTTTCAGTTTCACTGTGACAGACGGAGAACACACTTCTCCTCTCTACCAATTTGTCGTCACTGCCAGACCTCTCACCATCACCATGGTAACGCAGGAGGAGCTCATGGTATTTCCAGGTAAGATGCCAAATTCCTCCAGATTTTAAGCCTTGAAGACGGCAGTGATGACAGTTTGACCACAGGAACGAGTGTGTGGTCATTTGTTAAACATCCAAACAGCAATACAATAGTAGGTCATTTTTAATTATGTGTTGTATTCATTCACCTTTTTCAAGTCCTTCCTCTGGAGTAAACAGAGTTTAGGGAGCACTCTTAGGTCAGATGTAACATCAGGATGACATGTTTGGCGGTGACTTTGCTTGAGTGATGCTCTGGAACAATCTGAGTCAGCATGACACAGACAGTCCTTGAGATCACAACATCCCCTCAGCAGCATCTGAGACTCACAATATGTGCATGAATGAACCTAATATGAGCAAAGAAGACAATTAGGAAGGTGAGGGACACGAACTGCAGATCTGTAGTGGGCTAATATGAGGCCAATGTGAGGAGCACAGAGCAAGCAGAATGAATGAACGCTGTCTCAGTTACATAGCAGGTGTGACTAAAGTATTGAAAAACTGGCAGAAAGATGTTGGTGACTTTTATTATTTAGCGTCTGTTGTTTTAAATGTGTTGCATAAATAGCGAATACTTTACTTACTTTATTGTACATGCTCATTCTTTGCTGCATAGAAAACCCGACTGCAGAGCTATATGACATTTTTGGCATGCATATAACAAGAAATAGGGCATTTTTTTCCTTCTCTCTCCTTCACCTAAATGCAATAGGCAGTATACCCAGTAAACATATTAAGCACCCACAAACAGATCATATTCAAAAATAGAAAAAAAAAACCTTTTTAAAGTCTTTGATATATTTGAAATGTTGAAATGTTCGTATTGATCTTTTAAAACTTACACTAGTAGACTGACTGCAGTAGGTGAACCTGTAGAAGCTAACACAGCTGTTCTGCCATAAAGTCAACTTTTATGATGCCTAACAGTGTTATAGAGGTCTTAAGAAAATTACATGTTTTAACACGAAGGTAGTAATGATGTTGTACTGGATTACATTCAGAGGAATATTTCACAAACACCTTTCAAAATAATGTGGTCTAGCACCGCACCAGATGTAGAAGTAAAAATGACGGCATGTTATCTTAAGTTCAGTTGATGTTACAGGTGCATGTTTAACTTCACTGAAACAGAGTGGGCAATTGAGAACAAGGACGCCCTGATTACAATATAAAACAATAAAAACATTTGAAAGTTACCATTCGCATCAGTAAATTATACAACCACCAGACCAAGGATATCAACATAAAAGGAGAATTCAAAGAGAACTCTTGCATTCACACTGGTCTATGTCTGTCAAATGGGACCTAAATGGATTAAAGGGTAATAGCTTATCTAATTTTCATAGTTTCTGCAGATTCTTCCACTTTCGTTGACCATAATATTAAAAGCCATTTATCCCATCTCAGTATCAAGATAGTGATTTTCAAGGACCACATATTCTTCTGAGCAAGAGCTACATAACATCAATCAATAGTTTAAAAGACATGTGAAATAACAGGGACGTTTGCCAGTAAGAACTTTGCAGATCAATAAAATGCAATGCCATTCTCTTTGCACCGCCAACAACTGCCACCCAACTTTCTCATCCAGAAGACAACGACTTGCTCTAAAGCTGTCCTTCAGTTATGAACCTGGAGGCAGAATGATAGACTGCATCGAGAGGTTTAAGAGTGGAGGCAGGACCACACATATAAATTGCATCACCATAATCCAAAACAGATAAAAAGGTTGACTGAACAACTTGCTTTCAGCAGCTCTGAGCAACACTTGCATTAATCAATAAAAAAGGGGCAGTTTTAAAAGTAGTTTGTCATCATGCCAAGTATTTAGAAGAGGATACTCTTTCAATTGGTCTCCAGTGAAAGTAATAATGTTCACTTGGATGTAATTGTTATTCAGTTTTCCAGAGAATAGCATACAGTTTGTTTTATCTAGGTTCAACAATAATTTAAGATCAGACAAAGTTTGTAAACAGCAAGAAATCAACACATAAATTGTGAGCAGAAGGTGCTGTTTAATATGAAATAGTGTCATCCGCATACAGGGAAATATTTAAACCAAACTCATTTAAGAATATTGTGAATAAAAGTGTAATGTTCATTCATATTGTTGTTTTAGTGATCCGGATTAAGTCAATGTGCCAAAGAGATGTGTATTTTACTTACTTTAAACACTGAGGCTGTGGGAACTGGATTTGAGACGAGTAACTTTTGCTGAACAGCGACCCACTATGGCCAGTAATAGAAGTGACAACAAGAGTACAAGCACAGAAAAATCCTAAAGTTTGGAAAGCTACAGATTTATGTCAGTTATATGGTGTCTATGCAAACATTAGTCACTATAAGCTGCTATTCAGATCAAGTAATCTTGAAAATGACACTAAATGTGCCAAAGTAAATCATTTTATTTCAGATAAGTTCACCTTTTAATTCAAAACTGTGGTTTTTCACCCACTTTTAATGACTTGAATAACATGATGCATTTAAAAGCTAATTTTCAACAGCTCCAGTGTATCATGCTGGATCTACATGCTGCACACATGGTGGTTTTGTTTAAAGTTTTGTTTTCAAATAAGAGATCACCTTATATTTAGTGGTATAAAAAAAACACCAACAAAAATTTTGAGACTGCATCTGCAGAGGTCAAACTATTTTACGAGCACACGTGTCAGCACAGGCAGTAACATTAAGCCTGTTTCTAACAAACTCTACTTTTGTGCGTCTCATCAGAGATCTGTTGTCACATTTTTTAAGGCTTGGATACAGTTTTGGACTGGTGCTCACCACATCAGGAAACTCTTCTTGCTGTGCATGAGTTACTGTAACCTCTAAAGTTTGAGGCTTTTCTAAACTCTGCTTAATTTTACAAGCTTAGCTGCACTGCCAAGAGGCCAGTTTCCATAGAATCATCTCAGCACTCAGAAGACTGTGTGTGTCTGTGTTTGTGTGTGCGTGTTTTCACAGGAACAAGGCAGCTCATCACAAGTGCCAATCTGGGGGCTGTAACCAATGAGGATGGAAATGAGATAAGCTACTCGCTTATCCGCCCACCTCGTTTGGGACGACTCATCCTGGCCAATGACAGGAACCAGTTTGAGGAAATTAGCCGATTCTCCCAAACACAGGTAATTACTTTGTCTGTGGGTGATGCTGAATGTGTGTGTCCCCTTAAAGAGACGTTCAACTTGATTCCTTCATCCCTCCTAAAAAATATTTCGCTCCATTAACCTTTAAAAGTAAAAAAGCAAATATTTAAACAGTAAAGCAATAAAATGGATTAAAACTAAATGAATAAAAGCTCTGAGGGAAAAACCAAAGGAAAAAATCTTTTAATGGGATTTTTTTCCTTTAATAATGACTTGCATTAAAGACACTCTGCAAGTTCAACTGTTAATCATTTACATTTTTTTAAAATAAATCCTCTTGACTTTGAGATTTAACATCCCCATTTTGAGCGAGTTTGTATTACTAAGCAGCCGCAGCTGTAAAAAGCACCCTGGTCGTCTGCTGTATACACCATCAAACAGACATATAAGAAGGAATAATGCCCCTTCATTTTATATAAATGCAGCTAATCCTTTCAGCACCGACTGCTCCTGCACAGCATTCACGTTTATCTATATGAGAGAAGTTAATGGAGTAACCTGAATAGAAAAGCTAATTCAGTCTGGGGGAAAAAAGCAGGCTGAACTCAGTGTTCGTTGACATGATAGAAAAATGTTCTCAGCAGAAAGTAAGCACCACTGCTCCTTTGTTCAGACGCTTAAAAATGACCAGCTGAATGGTAACATTTTCCTAAAAAAACAACATCTTGAGAAGTGTTATGTCTGACTTTGTTACCAAACATTATGATCTGTGCTCTGCCTCCATAGCAACAGTCAGTATTGAATTCTTTTGACGATGACCACTGTCTTTTATGCTTGGTCTTAAACCAGAAAGTATTAATATTCTACATTTTAACAAACCTTAGCCAGTAAAGGGACAAGAGTTGTCAGATGGGTTGTTTTAGAAGCCCTGATGTATGGCCTGTTTAGGTTGTTACAACTTTGCATATCAAAGCCCTCTTATTCACCCTAGATCTTCTGCGTCTGCCTTTTCACTGTTGAGTATCCAACAAGTCAAAAAGGCCAAAAAAAAAAGAAATAAAATTAGGCTGGTAATTATTCGGAATATTTCTGACTTTAAAAAAAAAACCCTCTAATACATTTTTTTACCTTGATGACGTGTCCATATGGTGTTTTTTTATATGCTAGGAGACATAACCGCTGCTAAATAATCAGTCAGCATATGAGTATTTTTCCTTGAAACTGTATTGGTATGATGACCAGCTCAAAAGCACAGATCATAACAACCAGGGTTTCATTTGTAGCAAACTTGATAAACCAATCCTTGCAGGGCGATGTTTTTTGTGTCATTTGTCATATTCAAAATCAATCTCGGCACCATCAGAATAACTCAAATGGAAAAAAACATTTTTAAAACTGTTACTATCCACCTTTTTTTTTAAATTAAATATTGATTAATGACTATGAGTTTAATTTCTAATCGTATGTATTTGGGTTCTGACTTTGAATTCAGAAATTAAATACATGATCATAGGTGACCTCGTATGCTTGAGCTGCAGCTAATATTCAAGGAGTGGGAGAAGAAAAGGACGAGGCCTTCATAGATATATAGAAGCAACAGTGTGAGTTACATCTAAGCTTTATTTCAAGGCATTGCAGGATTGGAAAAAAACATCTAAATATGCAACTTTGAAACAAACACAAAGCAGAGTTTTTAAAGGTGAAAACCTACAACCAGAGAAGGAATTTCAGGAGGCTTTTGTTAATAATTCACAATAATTTAAAATGCTGTTCTAGTCCATTAACTCCTGTTTTATCAGTTGACAGTTAGTGCTAGACTGTCTAAATGAAGTTGTACTGTGTTTAATATCTGCCATTTCTTTCAAAATCGCAGCCATGAACCTATTCCTGTTCTTTACCAGCAGGGGGCCTCATTGAATATGCATTATCCCACTTGGATTAGGCTCTTCTCAGGTTTTTGTCCCTGACTGTTCTAATATATTGCCAGAACTTGGGTGCCCTCAGCCTTCAGTTTATCTTTATTATTGCCATCTACATCTGCCTCTCTGTTAAGGCTTCTGTGTGTGATGGGAGAGGATTGAAAGACACTTTAGCCACACACCAAAAATTATATCCATCAAAGCCAATCAAGAAATGATTTCATTACACCAGTCACTGTATAAATAGCAGAGTGACTTTCAAATGAGTGCAAGTAAGCCATCCTGAGTATCGTAAAATGCATTTGTTTTTTGATGGCTGACACCTACGTGTTTGAGCAGACACACCCTTCATCAGGGTGCGGCTCTTTAATTCCAAAGAGCTCTTTGTTCAGTGAGTCAGTTACCTTCTGTGTGTACAGTAAAGAAGCACAACCATTTTTCTTTGTTTACTCCGACTGCAAACCCAAATGTCCAGATTGCCAAAAACGCAGGATTATCAAAAAAACACTGATGGTGTTTTTTAACCTTTAATGGATTTAGTGTAGGATTATGGGTTGCACTAGTTGACAGTTTAGTCCCACGACACATGCAGCTGCCATGGCTGGGGACAATTCAAGACTATCAGTTCATTTCCATTCCTGACATCTGACATCTGCTTGAATGAGCATGAGCACAAATTCCTTCCCTGTGAACTGCTCCGTTTGGGCTGTGACAGAAAATCTAACACTACATCAAGCTGAAAACATGACTTGATCATTGCAGTAGTTCAGCAGTGTGTTTGTGTGTGTGTGAGCATGAATTCACTCGTGCACATTTGTGCATGCGTCAGTGTGTAAGAGAGAGGAAAGAGTTGAGTTTAGGACAAAGTGACCTCAGAGAGCAAGCACAGGCCGTCACATTCCAGTTTCCAAACTCTGCATCCCAGTTCAGCTGAGCCAAACCACTGCTGCAGCCATTTGAGCTCTCATTTAGCTGTGGTGCTCACAAATGTCAGAGGGAAAGCAGCAATAAAACTTTTAGCAAACTAAATGTCAGTTTTGTCTTTAAAATCAGTCCAGTCAAAAAAAGTTATCAACATGTTGGTTGACTGCAGCAAGCCACTGTAAGAATTAGGCTTATATGGACTTGATTTTTTAAATCGCTGCCAAATTCTGCAAAAGTCAGCTGGAATAAATTTAGATAAATTCCTTAAGTAGCAATACCAAACTATGAAAATCTCAGGGTAAAACAAGCCAAAGGTTGATTTGGGATCACAGAGAGTAGTGAAATAACTTACCATCCTCTGATGTTGTTTCCTCTGGGACACAGCTGGAGTCAGGACTGGTCTACTACGAGCACCAGATACCTGAGGAGCCGTTCTGGGTGGTGAGAGACTCCGTAGAGTTGACGCTGTCATCCCAACCAGCTCCAGACGTCCGTCACATCCTGCCCATCACCATCTCTTACTATGCTGCTCACAGCAACATCTCCTCACAGCTGTGGAAGAACAAAGGTTAGTGACTGAGTGAGGGAGGAAAAAATAAATTGCATGTTTTTTAATAAAGCCACTATAATAAATAAACATTTAGCCACAGGTCCACTGAGGTGATAATTTAGCACAATAGTAATTATTGTATGTACAGTTACACAGATATTAGGGAGCAGAGCAAAGTGTCCACTAGAGGGCTCCAGTTGCCTCCTTGCTTTGTTTTCTATTTATGTAGTTATTTCTCCTTTATTCATGCCAGGTATTGTTTTATACAACAGGATTTAGATTGCAATAATTCTAAAGCAGGACTAAGAAAAACACTTGTATTCATGTCTTGAGTATGAAACACTGCCTTAGTGGTACTGACAGCTTTTTGAATAATGGACACCATCATGTGGAGGTTTATTTTGTCAAAGATGAATCATTACTGAATGTTAAAGTCTGATTAAAATTACATTGACTTCAATCTGTGATCTGCTGCTATGCTCAGAAGTTGTAGCTTGTTTTTTTGCTTTAAAATATCTCTATATTGAAACTTCTAAAGGCATTTATCATCCCTTCTTCTTTTGCTGCCAAAACAAGAAAGCCTCAATTCAACATCCTCCATCTAATATGTTGCACAATTAAATACAAACAACGGACAGCCAAAACATTTCTATTTAAAACATTTCTCAGAACGATTTTGATGACATTTAAAATTTCTTCTTGTTTTCTCTTTCCACTTAGGTCTGGAAATTGTGCAGGGCCAGAGGAAAACCATTGACAATACAATTCTTGATGCCTCCAACCTTCTGGCTAGTCTGCCGGAAATTCAGCGAGGTGATGCGGATGTAGTTTATGAGATTAAGCGTTTCCCTGATCATGGTCGTATCACTCTGGATGGTCAAGACCTGCCTCGTAATGCCCCATCCTTCATGCAGGAAGACGTAACTCAAGGAAAGCTGGAGTATCTCCATGGTGACTCAGGAGCCTCCTTTGATAGCTTCTCTTTCAGGGCCCGTCTAAAGGCTGAGGGTCGTGGTGCGCCGTCACCTGCTGAGTCTGTAGTGCTGGAGGAGGTCTTTAACATCTTAATCAAACGGCGAGGGTCCGATCCCCCTGAACTAGTCACTATAGATATGCTCCTAGAGGTTCTTCAAGGATCCATGACCATTGTGACCCAGAAGCATCTTAACACTCAAGATGAAGACAGTCCACCAGATGAGGTGCACTTCAAGGTCACCAAAGCGCCTAGAAATGGTCGACTGGTTGACTCGCTCACCATGGATCCCATCTCTGAGTTCACACAAGAGATGGTCAATCGTGGGCAGGTAGGATTCTACAGCGATGACAGCCTTTTAGATGGCTTTGTGGAATTCATCGTGTCTGATGGAGAACACCAAACAGAACCGTACACACTACACATCGGTGTCCTAGCTCGCACCCTGGTTCTGGACAAAGCTCCTGAGATCAAGGTGAAGCAGGGTGACGACGAGACCCTGGTGACTGAAGAGATGTTGAAGGCCACTACAGGAGGTCCTGTTGAGGAGGACATCCTTTACAAAATCACAAGTGTTCCTAAGTATGCAGCTGTCATGGTAGACCGGCAGCCTACGTCTGCCTTCACCCAGAAACTGATCAAAGAAGGCCGCGTCAGTGTCCGCTTTGTCAAGTCCACTTCTCCTCGAGACAGCGTAGCATTTGTAGCTCGCAGTCGGGCTGCTAATGTCTCCTCTGTCCTCAACATCACTGTTCAGCCTCTGGCCAACATCGCTCAGGATCCTCTCTTACCCCAGGGTGCCCTTGTCCAACTGGATCGAAAGCTTCTGGATGCAACTCCATTGGCCAACAAGACCAGAAGCTCACCTACATTTACTGTCATCCAGCAACCAAGAGGGGCTCGTTTTGTGAGGTCTGGAGGTCCTGGTGCAGGGCAGCCAGTGGACTCATTCAGCCAGAGGGACCTGGATGAGGGCCGTGTAGCTATGGAGATCCAAAATAGCCCCTCTGGATCACGTGGTGGTGCCACTCAGGATGAGGCCCGCTTCTTACTCAAAGCCCATGGTGTCCCTCCTGCAGAATGTGTCCTTCCCTTCCAGACCCGCCCCTACAATGCCTCTGGGGTTTACCCCGCCACCCTGCTGAGGATTCCCTCAGACAGTAATGACCTCCCTGGTGTGGCTGGGGTCCCTCGTGTTACTCCAGCTAGCCCCCGCTGGAGGAACAGTATGGACTGGCCTCATGGAAATGCCCCCACCACAGCATCTTCTGACGATAACTCCCATGGGAAATCACGACTTAGCCGGCGCAGCAACTTCTGGTCTATCCTCATCCCCATCCTGGTAGTCCTCCTCCTCTTGCTGCTGGCAGCCATCTTGGCCTACTACCTGATCCGTAAAAACAAGACAGGCAAGCACAACGTCCAAACAGCATCATCCAAGCCCAAAAACGGAGAAGTGGCAAGCACAGAAACCTTCCGCAAGACTGACCCAGCCAATAACATCCCAATGTCCAACATGGACTCTAAAGATGCAGACCCGGAGTTGTTGCAGCACTGTCGGACAACAAACCCGGCTTTGAAAAAGAACCAGTACTGGGTCTGAAAACACTTTGAGACAGGACACAGAAGGAGGTGGATCCTCAAGTGTTTGAAAGCCTCCTCAAATCATCCCTCTCAGTATTAAAGACCTCTTGCCACAGCAGTTTAAATGAAACTAATTTTTTGATGCCTTTGTTTATTTACTTATCTCAGCATAACTGTGGACAGATTCTCAGGCAATGAAACACTGAATACTTATTGGCAAAGAAAGAGGCAGGTTCTTATCTTAGGAGGCTTGTGCCATGTCTATTTATTTTTTTATCATTCCTCTTTGTCAAAGGGCACAAATACAGACATAAACATATGATGTGTTTGCAAAGAAAAAAAAGTATTTTGGGTGTGCTCTGTTATTGTATTCCACATGATATCATAGGCCAATATTATTCATTTGAGTCGGTAGGTAATTTAAAGTCTTGGTTATAGTTTGATTCAGTTTTTGGTTTGTGAGGAAAGTTGATGAGGTTGTACATAGGTGAAGAGGTGAATATATTATCAAGAAAATGACAAACTGCCTCTTTGTGTTTTCTCTTTATTTTTTGATGTTTCAAAGGTACCATTGTATGTCGTCTCTCAGGGCTAAATTCAGTTTAAAGGTGAACATTTGCTTTCACAGTGAGAAATAGTTAAGAAGGTTGGTACCGCTTTCATCTCCGTGCAGCACGTCCAACACTTAAACATGAGGCGACACGGTAACCGTTTCGATTGTTTTGAAGTCTTTATCCTAAGCTATTTTCATGATCTCATGGCTGTAATTCCATATTGAACAGACAGATATGTGAGTGGTATCAATCTTCTCATCCAACAACCCACATAGTAGCGAAAAAACATATTTCCAAAACGTAGAACTGTAATTTTAACCTCATTGTGATAAAGTTTGACTTTTGAGTTAAAAGAAGATGGTTGAAAACAGTTTGTAATGAGAACCTTGTTGCAACAACTTGCACAGGTTTGATTGAATTTAGCTCCGAGTCACGTCATCATCTATCATATGTTATTTTTTCTGCGTGCTTCCGAAGTGCTTGTAAATATTCACTGGACTGGCACAGCACTGACCGCATAACTACACAGTACACAGTTAGTAGACCACAGGCAGGACGTTATTTCAGTGGTATTGGTCTTTAACACACACATAATGGCTGACAGGCAGCGGTGAGGTCATCTCAAACTGGGATGTTTCCAGTTTCTGAGTTTGCAATTCATAAATTCGTAAATTCATAAAACCTGATTGGTGATTGGGTGGGAACAAGGAATAAAAACGCTCCACCTCTTAGGTTATGTAAATATCCAACAACAGTGTCATTTTAAACGCATGTTTAAAAAGACAACAATGCAAAGTCTTCAAAGCTATTTTTGATTTTAAGCATTCCACATGTAAGCTGTTTCTTTTAACTCTTTTGCTTGTTTTATATGTTCAAACTAAGAACAGTGTTACTGTAAATCTTTAGGTGCCTTTCATTGTCCGTGGCCTGTTTTCTGTTTTTGTTTAACGCTGAATGAAGAACTTAAAATGAAGCTAAATGTGTACGTTGACACATTCAGATAACTTTTTTTGATCCACTAAGGAAAGAAAGAAAGACTCAAACAACTGATTTTCTGAAAAATGTTTGACTATTTGCTGTACATTTCCTTTTTTCATACGGTATACCAATGACAGCTCTGTCTTTGCTAGTCATATATTGAATATACGATAATGTCTTTGCAGTATTCATCCTCGATTGATCTTCTATTTTTGTAGTGTTTTGGGAGCAGTAAATGTAATATTTTGCAGACAGCACAGCGCTCTGGAAGTGATGTGTTTCAGGAGACTGTGTATTTCCAGTGACATTATCTCTTACAGATAGCTGACATAAAAATACTGGTGCCTCCTCCAGGATATCACATCCACATCTTACCTGTTTTATGTGTAAATATTGTGTTTTTGAGTAAGATACTGAGGCCTGATTGACATTTCCAAATACATTCAGTATATACGTCATGTTTTACATTGCAGCCATATGTACATGTAACTGCGTTTCATCAGACTGATCAGCTATGATGTGTGCGTGTGTGTCTGTGTGTGTGTTTGTGCAGGTGCCCATCACTCTTTTGTTTTCTGCTTAGTGAAGGTTGAGTTCATTGCAGAGATTCATCACCACCTCCTCTCATTTTTCATTATTTATTGTTTCTGTCACTCCCCTTACATCAATTCATATTCAAGTTATGTCTATTTTTTCAGAGATGAAACTGTCATCCGTAAACTGCTGGTGCCTTTAAGGTTAATAGTTACATGCAATGTTTAGTTTCTGGAACAAAAGAAATGTCATTTAAAGCTGCAGTATGTCCCTGAGCTTGTTCTCAGCACTAATTGAAATAAAACGTTCATGCAACAAATCCTGTGTTCATTATTTTGTGTGTGACTTCTGCTGGAATTAAGCTTTTCAGGGCTGTGACTTACAGTTACCCAAAAGATCCTTCTTTCATATTTAGATAATTGTAATTCATTACACTTTTGCTTCAACTAAAAAAGTGTGGCAGATGGAACATTACTGTAACACTGGCCTCTCTTAACTGCCTCCTGCTGTAGTGTAAAGTGAAATAAATGTGAAAAAGCTTTTACTAAAAAAAAAACATGTTAATTTCTGAATTGCTTAAAGTCTCCCAATTTCAGATCAAATTAAATTGCTTTTGTGCATGCTTGTTTGATGATTCATGATGAATGCTTTTATTTTGAACTTCACTTTAACTTTTTATTTAAAGAGGCTATTTAGAAAACTATCACCTTAGCTCTAAAATACCAAAAGTTGTCCTTTTTTGGCTTTAGAAGTTGCTCTTAATACAATTCAATTATTGCTAGTTTATTCTGGGCACAGTTTGTATATTCCCTCTGAAGTCTTCGTGTATTTTATTTATTTATTTATTTTTTTTTAAAGTATGTTGTGTTGAAATATATTGTATCGAAGTAGACTGGTGAAAAATAAAATGTCCCTATTGCTTGTTTCAATTTGCCAGGGAATGGTATTAAAGACATAGACAGAGGACACAAATATTACAATAAATATGTTCCAAGATGAATACACTACATTTTCAAGGTAGCTGTAACATTTTTAAAAAGTGCTGCCTCTGTCTGAGGGAAATGTCTTTTGTAAACTTTTTTTCTCCTCTCCAGAGCTGTTGTGAGTCTTTGTCACCACCAGGTGGTGTTAGGGTGCTAACGGTGCTTAAAGAAGCCACAACTGTTCCTGAATTTGTCACATTTCAGGCCGACTCTCCTTCCGTCATTCTTTCCAGTGAATGGCCTTTCCTTTCGGTGTTTCTCTCAGCTTATTGCATTTTGTCTGCTCTGTCTCCTCCTGGGTCACTGGCTTGCCATTGGTCCGCCTGCGCTCTGTTTTGAATGCTCGTCCTGCAGGTTTCATAAGCTGCTTGGCACAGCTGTTCCTCCACATGTGTCTCCTTAGGTCATAGTCTCTGAGCAGCGCTGTGTGCTGTGGATGACAAGACTCAGGCTGAAATGCATTTTGAAACCAATACAACAAGCATACTGTATTTCAGTGTGTTTGCCAAAACTTTTCCTGAACCTAAACATAAAATCTTATAAAAATGTGGCCAAACAGAAAATGAAACATTCCAAAAGGATGAGGAGGGATGTGAAATTCGGTTTCAGTATCACTCATAACAATGTTGATTATCTTGTTGTGCTCATCCAATTCAAGATGTAAATTTAAACTGAAACTAAAGGAGAACATTTCAGCGAATGAAAGGAACTTAATCATATAAGTCTGGTGCATATTTATATGCCACACACAGGGAGTATAATATGTAAGGAAATAAAGTCTAAATGCAACTTTGTTCTCTTTGAATTGACCAAAATAAATAGTTCAAATTACTGACAAAAGTAAAAGCTTGGTCTGAGGATCCAAACCCTGCAGAGACCCAGTGTACGTGTATTAGAGGAGGATTTTCTTCTCCTAGCGCTGCATGGACACTTCAACACACCACAGATGTGGTTGCAGATCAGACATGGATGTTTCTCTTTAACCACAGGATCCTCGATTCTTGCCTCAGATTCTTGATTCTATCTGAAATGTGTTCCTTCCTGCAGGATTCCTCCTTTCTGTCTTGGCCCGGTCAGAGAGAATGAGCCACTGATTGGTGAAAGCTATATCCAGCATGAGTTTAGAACAAGCTGACTCCTCCTCTCCCCCAAAAGACCAACAGGAATGAAAACACACAAGGCAGGGAGGAGAAATCATTCTTGAGATACCAGGAAAATAAGTGCTTGAACTCTTCAACTGTGAAAATCAGGAACTAGAAAAAGTGTCAACTTAGATTTTTCTCCTCTTTGCAGTTTTAACACACTCTGCTTTAAAAATGTGTAGTTGAAAGTGCAGACTCCACAAGGTGGGCCAAAAGAGTATAATATGGAGACAATCTAGGTTCTTATCAATCAGAATAAGGGATCAATTTCTCCTTGTCTGTTAAAACTTTCACCAGTCACATAAAACACTTTTAGATAACCTAAGTTACTTCAAAACGAACAATTCCAGTAATTAAGTCAGTATTATTTCCAGCCTCTTTGAGTTAAAGGACATTAGTTTGCTCGTTAACCTTCAATATGAGTCTGAGCTTGCTTGTGTTTACTTTGGCTGTAGCTCTTACAGACTGGCCCAGAGTCAGCTTTAGTAGAAGAGACATTCATGTTTGCTTTGGACTTTACTTTGCTATATTATCTACAGACTCAATCAGCCCTCAGCATGCAGCAAGTGGCATGCAGCGGGACAAACCTCCAGAGCTGGATATGTTCCAGTGCGTGCTGCTCCCACCCTCCCCCGGCATCTCCCACTTCAGCGCAGAAAGTCACAACCTGAAAATAAAACCTCTCAGCATCACTGCTGTCAAATTTTAAACTCTACCGAGTCAACTTTGCTCTAATTGATGCGGTTTTCCACAAGTTCCTGTTTGTTCTCATTTTGGCAACACAGTTGGTGTTAAGCTGCTCCGCTCCACTTCTCAGGGATCTATTGTCAGTCAAACAGAGTGGGCTGTGCTGCGGTATTATTATTTAGATTTTCAGCCTGATGAGTTTAGAATCAATCAAACCACTGCATGCCAGAGGGTTTTATTGGCTGGAAAAAAGCGGGACCAGCTGCAAATTTAGATGCTTCAATGTCGCTTCGTTCATTAACAAGCACCAAGAAACCTCGATAACCATTTATTCATTGGTGCAAGGCCTTTCACTTGCTCCCTCAGAATGCAACCCTAAAACAATTACAGCAGGAAATACCCATTCATTGCATACCTATCATACAACTGGAGGAAACTAAGATCTAAAAAGAAAGATCTGCTGTCATCTAGTTGTAATTATGGACTATAAACTACAACGCTCCAAGCACAACTAATACATACTGATACCCCGTGCATGCACCCTAAGTATCCTCTAACATTCGCATTAAACACAAGAACAGTGTTCATTCCCACACAGCTGTCAGAGCAGGTTGGAGGTGGGTCCCCGTGGCCATATGTTGGGGTCAGGGGAGCAGTGTAATGTGCTGGGCCGAGGCCAGAGCAAGAGTCAGGCCTGTTGCAGCATTTGGTCCTGAGAAAAGAAAGCCTTTCAGTCAGGAGGACACACACGGACAGCTGGAAGAGAGATAACGGATGGTGGTTTTGTCGCTGCCTGAACGGCCTGCTGCCTTCTGTACAGTTTGGGTGACAAGAAACGCTGTTCCTGATGCTAGTTGTTATATCAGTCGGGCCTTTATGCAAATCGTTCCCTCTATTTTAAGCTGCTCTGTTCAGCCGTGTGAAAGGATTTTAGCAGGTGGACAGTAGATAGCAGCAGATATTAGGCCGAGTATCACCATAAGGTCATTGTCTGATTGTAAACAGGAAGATCAAAGTCTGGCTCTGCATGAAGCCACCATCTTCTTAGACCTTGTTGATTTTCTTCACAAAAATGCAAGGATTAAGCATTTATCTATAATTATTCTTGTGACTGACTAATCCTGATGAATACTTAAGCCTGACTATTAGCATGACAGTGACTAAATGTCTTAACTTTCAGTCGCCTAATTTTACGGCCTGTCATATCATCCAGCTGTTCTTTCTGGGGAAATTTCAGATTTGCAAAGTATTAAATGACAGAAAATGGAGTAAAAGAAGAAATCAGAGAGGCTGACGTAGCCTTATGACAAACCTAATGAGACCTCTAGACTGGCTGCATTGTGTTGTTCTGTGCTGTGACACCCCTGGTTACTGTAGTTTCTGTGCCTCCCCTTGTACCATAACCGCTAAATTCCATTCACAGTGGGCTTCTTATACCATGTAATTAGATTTAACCCTTTACAGGAAAGGTCTCATAGAATATCACCATCAGGGGAATGTATTTTGTTTCTTTAGAGGCAGCTACTCAGAGGTGCAACAGATAATCGTATTTTCCTCAAAAGTTTTCTGGTAAGAAATATTTTTACTGGCTTAGTATCTCAGGTTCTTACAAAAACTGTTGTCTTTCTTGGGAAATAAGACTATTTGTCTCTTAGTTTGAAGTTGCATGAGAATCGTGAATATCTTATATGTCTACCTGTATCACCAACCTGTCAAATTCATAGAGTATCCGAAACATCGAAACTGCATCAAAATATATTGACACTATATTCAAAGTTTAACAAAAAGCGATGTTCCTGTGCTTCGTTATACCAGCAAAAACAAAGAAAATGCCCCCTCCACAATCTGTGTGTGAAAAAACAAAGTGGCAGTGTCCAGTATACATGATGCAAACACAGACTGTATAGAAAATGTAAACGTAGCATCCAGGTCTGAGAAGTAAACCAGAAACAAAAGTGACTTAAACCTGCATTCTTTCTAAAGGCCAGTAGGTGGCAACGACTATGGCAACAAAAAGAAGTCCAACTGTACAGAAGACTGTCAGAAAATGACCGTACTTCTCAGCTGATTAATTACCTCAATGAATATTTTCTTAAAGAGTTTCTGGTCTCAATCAGGAGTCTCACATCTCCTTTAAAACAGCATAGTGCTCATTTGATACAGTTTGGTCCCATTTGCAGAAAAACTGAAAATAAAGCAGGGTATGCTTCAGGGTGGGGGCTACCTTGCGATTGACATGTCACTGCGGTATCTGCATGCGTAGCATCCTCAAGTTCTCAATCTGATCCACCCGTCGCTCATCACGTCTGGTTTCAAATAAACCAAGATGGTGGCGGCCAAAATCCAAACCCAAGGCTTCAAAATGGTGCTCCACAAACCAATGGGTGATGTCATGGTGGCTGCATTTATCCTTTACATACAGTCTATGGTTGCAAAGACCTGTTCTAAATCAAAACTGCACCAGAGGAGTATACATCAGAGGGAGAATCAGCCGCAGATGTTTGTGCATCTCTAATCCGATGTCTTAAAAAATGTGGTAGGGGCTGAAGTTATGCTGTCCAGCTTCTTAGCATAACATAGTCTGCTGAGAGCTGTAGCAACCATCTAACTGAATTTCTATCACATATACGCTGATGTTGACTTTTTTAAAAGTACAAGTAATTTTATTTAGACATCCATAAGCAGCTTGAATTGGGCAAAATATGTATAATTTATGGACAATCCATAAAAGTTGACGTGTGGATATGTGACGTTGACACGTTCCTGACCATGAAATTACATCCTGGTTACATTCAAAGTTAAAGTACCTATAATGAGTATTATTATTGCCAATGGCTTTAATGGCCTCTATTTGGAAGATTGTATGTTGTTCTTAGTGGTGACAGATAACTATGTAGCTCCCACCTCTGAAGTTCCCTTCAGCTATACCAAGTTTAATAGTATCTTTCATTTGGTTTTCCCATCTGCAATTTCCAAAAATCATTTCTTTTTCACTGCTTTCATTAATTTTGTTTCAGGCAACAAAAAGGGCTCCAAAAGTCCTCTGTATGCTGCTCAGCAACAAACAGCAGTCTGACAAAGCTTGTGACTGCTGTAGCTGGGGAATAGCAGTGAAGTATTTAGCAGCTGAGGAGTCACATATTTCCCTCAGAAGTTGGTAGAGAACAAAGAACAGTGCCTAAAAGAGGTGGATGTTAAACTTAGCACTCAAAGACAATTCCAAATGAATGTTAATGTAGCTTTGTGTTAGCTGAATGTGTTTATATAATGGGCAGCTTTCTGCTAATAAATTTGCAATATGAACCTACAAGTCATTAACATGTCAGCTGTGTTTGTTTCCACTGGACCCAAGTACCAAATATGTTGTTATTGCAGGTTTAAGTCAAATATGCCCAAAGGTTAGCAGCACCTCTCCTGCTAGTCACACAAATGGAAAAATGAATTGAGGAGTTGTGATTTTATGGAGGTTATGTGCTGGAACTTTTGTTGTGTAGGTGCAGTGTTTTTCAAAGTCAACTCCTGCCAGTGTTGCTATGGTCCTTCACTGTACAAGAAAACACAAATACAGCCACAAATGTTACCGTTTCCCTGGTTTTCTACACTAAAAAAGTTTGCTTGCTGGAGTTTCTTGCCCAGTCTATTATGTTAGTAGCATGGTCCCAAGATAAGTATTTAACTTGGTGAGTCCAATGCTATTATTACTGATAAGAATGCAGCCCCGTTGAAAATAAGGCACTTAACCATATTGATGGCCTAAAATGTTATTAGGTTTTTATGTTTAAAAAAAACAAAAAAAAACTGTTAAACTAAAGGTAACTGAGTTAACTAAGACATTAAAATAGTTAATTGATGTTAATTTTTTCTATAACAAAATGGGTATTTACATAGTTGAAATAAACTGTAGGAGGGGTGATCTAAATAATTACATTTAGTGGATGAGAAAATGAAAAATACAGACTACTCCTTTTATTTTCAGTTAACTGTTTATTGGTCAAGGGTTAAATGTCAAGTTTCTTTTCTGCGTGGGGATTGGTCGAAGATGAGGAAGAGAATGTTTAGGGGGCGGGAGAAAAAAAAGTGAGACGTACGGGGTGAATGGTGAGATGCTGTCGAAGTTGAGCAAGGTTTTTAGAGTCCAAGCTTCTATTGTTTAGATTTAATTAGTAAATCTTATTTTTGCCTTGTTAGCTGTGTGTAGTAAAGGACTGCAGATGCACAGATGTTGTTTTGTCGAAGTTGCTAAAAACGGAGATTCCGTGCGAGCGGGTTCAGGCTAACTGCTAAAGCTAACGGCTAAACTAAGAGTGGGCGAGAGTCGTCGCGGCCTGACTGGACTTTGGACTGGACAGATTGAGGTGCTTCTGGATGAGGAGTTACCTGGCGCACCTCTGACCGTCTCTTTTCCTGAGACATTGATTCTTAGTCGGCTGGCTGCTGACTTTCAGACACCGAGCTGTGAATGCCACTGTGTGGATTCTGTAAGCTGCTAGCTGTGAATGTCGCTGACGGCGGAGATCAACGCTGCTGCGGGGATTTCGTGGACTGCTTCCTGTGATCACCGTGGGTTTTCTACTCTGCAGCAGGACTACGGCGACCAGCTGGACATCAGCACACAGGCCTGCAACGTTTTGGGGCTGGTGTGTGAGAGTGTGAGTGTGTATGTGTGGGCCCACAAATTACTGAATAATACTCGTTATTTAGCATATGTTGGTTGTTTTGTGTTACTATATAAGAACATTTCAGTGACATTTTTGGAATATTCCTTTGTGAGCACATTTAAGGTACCCTTAAATATTTTAAGGGGAATGTTTTGTGTTAGTTATTATTTTAATTTCAAGGGAAGGTACCCCAGTCAGTTTTAAAAGGTACTATTTTGAGTTATGTTGTGGCTTAGGAAATTATAAAATTGAAAGAAATATATTTTTTTGCCATTTCATTTAAAACATTTAATTAAAGTGTGTTTATTTTATTTAACTACAACCAAGTCGTCAGGGGTCAGTTATTCAAATTAGCGTGTAGTAAATGTGGATAGATCTAAAGGTTTGAAGTTTTGTAAGCAAGGAAAGTCTAATCCACATCAGGTAAACCTTAGGGTAGCTACCTTTAGTAGTACGAACCCAGACACCCCAGTATCCTACATTACCACTACTCCTTAAAAGTCATCGTAGTTTTAAATTATGGGTGCTGGGGTGCTACAAGAACAACAAACCAAACCACAAAAATAGGAAGTACATAGGAATTTCCAAACTGTTGGACATCAAGGTATTAATCACTGTAATTCAAGGTAGATGCTACAAGATGGCAGCTGATTTTCCAGCGTTAAAATTAATTAACTTCACACGATCCATCCTTCAGCTCACCAGAGGCCCCCACTAGCAGGACGCTTCCCCTGGGGGCTGCCTAGACACCAGCTTGCCTCTGAAGTCATTGCAAGGCTTTGGTTTGCGGCCTGACCAGAAGAGCAGATGATTCCTCGGAGCCAGAACTGAACAAGACTTTCACCCTGCCCTCCTCTGTGAGAAATGCACTGTGGTCAACCTGCTTTGTTACTCCCACTGGCTGGAACATTATTGTCAT
This sequence comes from Amphiprion clarkii, assembly GCA_027123335.1. Classification (NCBI taxonomy): domain Eukaryota; kingdom Metazoa; phylum Chordata; class Actinopteri; family Pomacentridae; genus Amphiprion; species Amphiprion clarkii. The sequence continues at coordinate 20,457,997 of CM049570.1, forward strand.
GGAAATCTCTGTTTTGTTTAGTGCGTGTGAGAGAGTGTGCATGTGTCTGTAATACCCTGCAGTGGGGTGGGACAGACTACAGAGAGCCAAGAACAACAGAGTGCTGGTCTAACGTTGCCTCCCACTCTCCTTTCATGCCTCCCCTCACTGCACCTCATCTTCCTCCCCTCCCTCACCACCCACCCTCCATCGTCATCCATCCTAATGCTCTCAAGAAATCCCGAAGGGAGCTCAAGAGTCTGGACTGGGCAGGAAATCAGCAGGGTGGACCCCCGTCACCCCGTCCCCGGAGGCTGAAGGGGAGGTCAGGCCCTCAGATTTGGGTTGCGTCGTCACTCCGTCCAGCTGATGGGGTGGAGCTCTCCCTCCAGGGTTTATTGTGTCACTACATGCAGTATGGAAACAAACTGCATCAGTTTAAATGCACACACGCATGAAAAATGCAAAACAGGTTTTGTTTTGTTTTTTTGCCTCACCGGAGAAAATAAAATTATTCCACACGGTGATGATGTTCTACAAGTTGGCAGGCACTTGTTTGTACGATTTGCCAAACTTTTCAGTCCATGTTATTTTTCAAAGATGGGTTTGTGATTGAGGGGGAACATTGCGTGAGTTTGTCCTGTTGATTTTGGAGAATTAAGGTACCAAAGTGGAACCTGACCAGAGGAAGTGTGGTTCTGAGGTGGGCCTGAAGGTGTATGAGCAGAGTGAGGCGGTGGTCAGATGGAGACGGACTGAAGTTCGGCACACACAGAGACATGGCATGCGAGACCCGACTGGGAAGTTATTTTAAGGGTGAGCCCTTCTGGAAATTCACTCAGCGCTGTCTGCCTCCACTGGTTTTCATCACAGTTGTTGCTCTACAGGTCACCACGTAACATCAAGAGCCTTACAGTGGGCGGAAAACAGTGTTATTTAATCAAAATTTAAAGCACTTTGCAGTGTGGACGACATATTAGTTTACCAAATAATGGTGGCTTCAAGTTCAGAGAAAATGGTCAAATTTGATGACAGCACTGGATTAGCTGTAAGTTTAACAGAGGCTGTTGTGTAGCAGTGTTTGTGGATTAAATATATATGTATTATTGTGTTAATGTTATATAAAATACCATATATTTACTTTTATTGTAGGGCTGGGCGATATGGCCTAAAAAAAATCCGATTTTTTCACAAAAAATCCCAATTCACGAGCTGAAAGCTCGGTCACGTGACTACGTAGCGGCCTGCTGTTGCTCAGCACTGTCATGTGACCATGTTGTGGTCCGGTAGTGAACGCCCGCCGTCCGTGTGATTTTCAGATGCGGTGCGTTGCCGTGCAGGAAAATCTAGTGGATCGCGTGCGCTTTTAGATCTGCACCGCTCGCCGCCATGTTGTTTTGTGTAAGGGGAGGGGGGCACGCACGCTGAACTACGGGAGCCCAGCAGGCAGGCGTTGGTGGTGGATGTTGATGAGAAAATCAATTTTCATTAAAACAAATCGACATTAAGTACAAAGTCAAATTAATCGATAAAATCGATTCATCGCCCAGCCCTATTTTATTGTTCTTTCATTGCTATAATTACACAAAGTTTGTAGGGCTGGACCTGAATATCAGAATATTATTTTTGAGAAGCACATTTCCGAGAGGAGTGGAATAGTCAGATATTTGTCATTAATTGGGCCCGAATATCTGGAGCCCAGAAATTGCTTTTCGGACCAGCCCTAAATGTTTGGTCTGTCTCTCAGTTGTGTGAAGCCTTTGCGGGGGGGCCCTTGTACCTCTACGTGCACTTTCAGCTGGCCCACGGCATCCTATAAATGAGTTTTTCCCGCCTTACCTCCCCCCTTTTGATTTGTGTTCTGATATAAGAGAGCTGAGCGAGATTGTGGCGTTGTGATTTGTGTCTTTTAATGTCATGTAATTCCACTAATGAGTTCACTTTTGAATTCTGATATGTGCATTGTTTGATTTCTGTAGGAGCCCAAGTTTGTAACATGGACAATTTTGTGTGGGTTTTTTTTTGTCTAATGTAAAAATGTGTTCTGTCTTGTACTGTACATTTACTGTACAGGGCGTCCTCGGTTTATGACGTCCTCGACCTATGGCATTTCGTCATTATGTTGGAACTGGTTATGTGGAACTAGTTTGCGAGCGGAGCGGACAAATACTTCAGCGCTATCAGACATCTTTGGTTACATTCTCCGATTGTACGCCTCTTTTGATTGTGCGACATTCGATAATGTTTTGCCCTTCATTATGGCTCCCAAGGGTAAGTCAGACTCTTCTGATGGCAGTGCTTCAAAGAAAAGGAAAGCCATCTCCGTGTGCGCTGTCTTCACTGCACCGAAAAAGCTGCAGCTATCCAACTAGTTAAACTCGCAACTTGCAAAATGAATCGTGAGTAGTAGCAAACTTGACTTCTTTACTGTGGCTCTTGATACACATTACAAACAGAGTGAAAACAGTAACAGAATAAAACAGCATAAATGCATGTAAATAAATCCTTTTAACCAGTCAGTCCAAAAAATTAAGTTAATTACTTACGACATTGTCTCTGTGGCGTGTAGGTCCGTGTACGGATCTGGTAATTGGCTTTTCCGTTCTGAAGCGGGTATTGAAAAACAAAAAACGAGTGGTTATTTGATTTTTGTTTTAAAATACAAAAATACAAAAATTAAAATTGAAATAGAAATCGTTTTTCCGTTTCATGATCAAAAAGGGATGTATGAAATTTTAAAAATGCTTTGATTTTAATTTTATATTTAGAATAACAAAAAAATAAAATCAGTAAGAGACAGAAACGAAAAAAGGTAAGTTTTTTTATTTTCTGGGACCGGAAATGGTCATCAGCAAGTGTGGAGCCAAACGACAAGCTTCTCAAAGGGCGGAGCCAGACAGCAGTGATTGGTCAGACCATGGATATATATAGAAGACAGCGTGCTAGCGTATCTAGTCTTCTATGTATCTATGGTCGGCACGTCTGGTAACATCTCTGGCTGCTGTTGATCTTGTTTTTGGAGTAAAACACAGAAGATAAATACTTATAACCTGTAGCGTTGTTTTGTTGTACGTTAAGTCAGCGACTTGTGAAGAGTTATGTTTTGTCGTGTTTGAGCAGTTGGTCCGGACGAGTTAGCGAGTTAAGCGGCTAAGTTAGCTAGTGGGCTAATTAACACAGGTGGCTAACTTACCGCTGAACACCTGTGTTAGTTGCTGCTGCAGCTGTCCGTCATTAGTAGAATGAACTTCTCAACCTGTATTTCTCTGCTGTGTATTTTAGCTTTTAGAAAAGTTATTTTACTTTAAGGTTAACTGAAACCCGTTCAGCTGCACTGAAGTTTAACATTCAGCTGGTTGAATTAAACCGCGCTTAACAACATTGCGCAACATTACCTCTCTGAATCTCCTTAATTTCATTAAATTCCTTCTCTCTTCCACTGCTCAAGTTCACTCCAGTATATAAAAAAATGGCATTAATAGTGAATAAACTAACAACCAGCCATTGTATTTATTTATTACTGCATGTGTTTGTAGTAAAACATGAGTTGAAACATCCTACTTTTGGATCTAGAACTGCACAAGTCGTTCATTTTCAGTCACCTGATGAGTTAAATTCCCCTTTTTATGTGAGGTTGAAGCAGAAAGTCTGACTTAACAAAGAAAGTTGTTTATATTTGCGATGCCTGTTATCTCTGACTGAGACTTTAGTTTTTGTTGAGCCGATTTACACGTAGAAACTTTGTTCAGGAAGATTTCTCAGTAGCTCAGAGGACAGGCTGCTTTTTACACAACCTTGTAAGAGAATGCCTGTCAATGCTTTCAGCAGAATTTAGAAACACAACACTTCCTAAACAGATATTTTGAGGCTGTGAGGTTGAACGTTTGAGAGTATACCAGTGTGTTTGTTTGTGGTCTTTCTGTTTCTAGGTGGAAGCTGAATTAGTGAGGATGACTCCTGCTCCTGTCATCTCTAAGCTCCTCACACATCTTTACCTGCATATAAGGAAAATCACTCCTGTAGAATGCAGATATGTTTGTCATTATTATAAAAAGATGTTGCCTGGTGACCTGTCAGAAACCCATTATACAGAGTCAGTCAAAATAATGTTTGCACACATCAGGAAAAGAAAAACTTGCATAAATATTTCAATACCAAATTTATTCAGACATCACGAGATTAATAGAAGTTATCTTTGGCCTCTACAATTACAAGAGGTGCTTAAAGTGGTGGCCACTGGCTTCCAGACATTTCTGTTGTGTTGTAGACGTCACTTGTTGATGCTCCATTCATGAGGGTAATGCAATCTGTTGGGAAAACATTGTACAACAGGACACAGAGTTATCGTGATTTGATCAAACTTTGAAAGAGGTATCTATATGTGTAGAAGTACTTATACAAATGAAATATTTATAAAAGTTTTTCTTTTCCTGATGTGTGTACATTATTTTGGCTGACTGAACTTAATGAGAACAAAACTCATTTAATTGTTGCTTTGAAAGCTTCTTCAGTGAAAACTGGCTGGTGTTCTGCTTTGAAACAAACTGCTGTTGAGGTCTGTGTTTTTAGGTATAACCCCACACTTTCTGAATGAACTGATATTTTTTTTTTCCTGATCAATGTGGACGTTATAATTGATGGTAACATTTACTGATCATATAATCAGCATGACAATATAACAGTATAACATTCTGATCACCTGACTAATACTGTGTTGGTCCCTTTATGCTGCTAAAACTCCTCTGACCCAGTGGTTCATCAGAACCTCTGGGGTGTCCTGTGGATTCTGTGGGTCCTGTGGGTTGCAGGGTGGGTCCTACCTAGACTAGGCTGATCCTGGACCATCCCACAGATGCTCAATGAGATCTGGATGTGGGGAGTGTGGAACCCAGGTGAACAGCTTAGCTCTGTCGTGTTCCTCGGACCACTCCTGAGCAGTTTTAGTTTGTCCTGCTGAGGGAGGCAGCTGGCATCAAGGACTGCTGTTGCCATGGAGACTAGAGGGTTGTTTGTCCTGCAGTGTTTAGGTGGTGGTACATGTCAAACATCCACATGAATGTCAAGGTTTCCCAGCAGAACGTTACATTAGAACAAGATGATGGATGTTTTTGTCTTCAGCTGTCAGTGGTCAGAATGTTGTGGCTGATCGGTGGATCTGTCTGCCTTTACTCTGACATCCAGAGTTATACAAAAGTGTAGTATGTGTGCAGTGCAGAAGAGATTTACTTTATTGTATGCAGTTTTTTTTGTTGTTGTTGTTTGTTTTGTTTTTTAAGGGAGAGCATTTTTTTTATCCACCTGAATGAAGACCCAATCTTTCCCTTCAAAGGATAGTTAATTGTTAATACGGCTTCCATAGTGGTCCCATCAGAGAAAATCATATCCATATACAGATTTTTATTAATTCCAGGGCTGGTTCAGTCAAGATTATAATAATAACTACATCAGATAATTCTTGGTTGCAGTTGGAATTTTGCAGCCTGAGAGATGGTTGAGAAGGTTTGCAGTTCTTGTTTTAGCAAAATATGTTATCATAGAATATCTTTATTGTCATTGTACCTGAAATTATCTGCAAACCAGCAAAGTGCATCAGTCTGAGGTATCTAAAAATGAATAAAGAAAAATGCTTCTGAAGCCAATAATAAACAGAATATTTTGAGGGAATATTCTAAAAAGGAAAGAAGAGCTCCATTCTCACTCTTCTCAGGATAAACTGTCATTAAAATTGACTTTAAATTTATCTTCAACATGAGATAAAAACATTTACTTTCATTACTGATGTCAAGTTTTAATAAAGTTCATGCTACTTTTATAAAATGATGAAAGTGAATGAATTGTATTTCTCTGATCTGTGTTTGATTTCTGTCTTTTCTCCTGTCATCCAGATGTTCAGAGGGAGACGATGCCACATCTGGTCCAGCCGATGGAAGGTCTTGAAGTTCTCTGACTGGCCTCGACTGAAGATGGTCGTCTCACTGGATTTAAGGTTCAGATGCTCAGTAACAAACTCCACCAATGTGCCAACAGGGAAGCTTTAGGTTTATTAAATGTTGCTATGAAGGTATCGCTGTTTTTCTTTGTGAATGCAATGTGCTCCAACTGAAACTTGAATTAGAACTTAGAAGTAAATCCTTCCATCTGAAAGGATTTAGTTGCATGAATAACTTCTTAACATTCTAATTTTTATTCCAGTCTTGGTTGGAAATAGAATCTGTATTGATTCAGGTAAAAACTGAACTTCACAGCATGTTGGAGCAAAACAACCAGATGAAAACTGTGATGGTGTTGGATTGTCAGACTGTAATGTTGCAGCTCAAAGCAGCTTTTCTAGTTCAGTTCATTCTGACATTCAGCTATGAATCAACACAGCAGATGGTGATCCGTGCTGTGGAAGTCTCACATCTCCTGATTTAACGGAGCTGCTTTGCACTTTTTACACTGTTTATTGACCAACACTTTATTTAATAAAAGTCCCATCTAGTTTTTATGAGGAATGTGATGTTTTAATTTCTCTGTGAATAACTGCAGTCTAATGCAACAGCTGGAGTTGTAACATCTGTCCTGATATTGATCATGAAGTATTGATCAGAATATTTATGGTCAGCAGTCATCCCTGAAGTTTTACATTAAAATCTTTACTTGTGTTGTGAACTTTGGTAAGAAGCAGAAACGTTAGCGTTGCCATGGATACATCAGTGTTAAATTCTGTCCATGTTTCCATTGTGGAAAATTCAGTCCAGTTCCAGAATGTGGAGGAATTTAGTCTCACAATCACAGACAACAAATGTTAAAATCGGGTTATTGTTGTTTATCAGCACAATATAAAAAGATTAATGTTAGAAATATTCCAGTTAAGACTCTAGAATATCATGATTTATGTAAATTTACCTCAATAATATGAATGTTCAGGTTAAGATTGTACAGTAATATTTATTATGTAAGTTTAGCTGATTAAAGTTTATGACTGCACTAAAATATTATTTAAATTGACATCAGTATGATAATATTTAGGGTCAGACCCTACAGTATTGAGATTAAGAAATCAAATATTCTATAAAATGTAAATACACTGAACTTATTTGGATATATTTAAGTGAGACTACAATATTATTTGACACAAATCTAAGTCAAAATTTTTATAATTTTCATGCCAAACATTTACTCGACTGATTTAAATATTAAAATCACTCCTTTCTAATCTTCTGCTGTACGTTCAAACCTGAGGCCTTAAATAGAAACACACAAGTATTTGTTTGAAGGAACTTCTGTAGAGTCCTGGTTCCAGAACATGATGATAACATTATAGACAAACTTTAACAAAAGCTGCCTGAGAGTTTACAGGTTTTTATGTTGGATTTCTTCAGCAATTTAATGAGCATTATCAGCAATAATCAAGTGTTCATTTGATGAACTTCATTTCCTAAAACATCCAGAATTGGAGCTCATGTCTTTGGCAGCTGTAACGTTTCTGCTCCTTCAGAGTTCACAACACAATGAATGAATTCCTAAAACACTCTCAATGCTGGAGAGCGTTTGTGATGCTGAAGTAGTGAAAAGTTTTTCTGTTTCTTCTCTGGAGATGCACAATGAGGGACGTCTGCAGAGACTGAGAAAGAGTCTCACCACATCCTTACATGAGGAAAAAGACTTTATTGAAGACTACAATGAGAAAAACTATCAGACAGCAGACGGCAATGTTCCCTCTAATTTTTCATAAGTCTGAGTAAACACACAAACTCCCTGAGCGTCCCTTGGACCACTGTGAGCAACATCAGACGTGTGCACTGTGGTCACACCAGCATCGCATCCATTCAAGTTACATGGTTCATTAAAAGAATCAAATTACAGCATTTACATTTCTGTTAAAACACTTTGTCAACAGGAGCCAGTTGAAGGCTGCAGTGATTTTAATGACACTACAATGTATAAGAGTGAAGTTATTGAATATTTGTCTCTCTTTACTGTTGCAGCGGTTTTGCAAATTGCAGACGGACCCTGTTCACTCCATAGACACCAATGTTATTCCTGTAGCTTGAAAGACAGCTACTTTTGATAAAACTGGGCTTGTAGCACATTGTCTGCCTTGCAACAATGGGAAAGAGGCCCCGTTTATGTTTTGACAACCTATATCTAATGAGTTATTGATGCTGGAAGTCCGAATCTGTGAATATCTTTCCAACTTTACTGAACTTGGGGCCACTGTTCTGTCTGAAAAGAGGTGGCATCATTTTAAACAGTGAAATCAAACTAACAAAATGTAATGACCAACCAGTGAGCAATACTGGATTCTGCAAAAACATAAACAACTTTTTTAAAAATCTAAATCTTAACAGTTAATGTATTAACTTATTTTTGTGTGTATGCATGTATTTATTGATTTATTTAGTACTGTTAACATATCAGAGTTCTGAGTGAATTTTTCTTAAGATAGGCAAAGGCCATTTATTGATTACATATCGGCTATTAAATGTTTATTAAAAACTAAAAAGCATTTTTAAAAAAACAACTTTGGCATTTATTGAGTCACTAAAATACTGTAGAGTACAGACCACATCAGCATGATTATAAGCATCCTCTGGTAAATTAACAACCAGATACTGATGTCTCTCACCATATGGACTTCAGGAGATGACTGGGGGATGATAAACTGTGACCTACTGGTTGGGTTCTCTCTGTTCTCATGTTTCTTACATGTTTGTCCCCTGACAGCCGGGTCCTAATGTTTTTTGGAGCAACACACCATACTATGACATTTTTACAATGATGGTTCTACTATGGAACCAGTTTGACATGTTCAGGTGTTCTTTGTGTGAAAACTCAGAGATTTCAGGGATCAGAAGGTGGTTTTCAACTTTCTTTGTTAACTTTCTGCTTCAACTTTAAACTAAATTTCCTTCACTAACCCAGCCCTCTGGACTTCCAAGAAGCTGTGTTCCTATTGGCTGTCCAGGTGGCTGCTTGGCGTTATCAGGAACACCTGAGCAGCTCAGTGTCTTCCTGCTTTGTTTAGCTGCAGACAAACATTTCCTCTGCTTCTTTTCACCAACTGACCTGGGTTTGGTTCCGTTGCTTTAGTTTGTTCTTTAGGCGTTTGCTTGCAGCTTCCAGCAGTAAAATCGTCTTTAATGTGTTTCTTGGTGTGCTTTAGGGCTTTGTACTGGATAGTTGACTTGGTAAATGTGGTTCTTTAGCCACAGTTAGCACATGGTGGTAATGTGTGCAGTGATTAGTGGATTTGGTACAGCTGAGTTGTGTCTTTATCTTGGCTGTAGTGAGTCTTTAGAGGTTTTTGGTCAGACACATTCTGTATTCTTGTTTGAGAACCAGCGTTGGTTGTCCAGAAGGTAAGAGTTCCTGTCCTGATTCTTTGTTCTCAGAGGTTCTCTGGTAGGCTGCAGGAGACTTTAGTGTTTGGGTTGTGCTAGTTTGGTTTTTGTACAGTTTCATTTGGACGACTATCTTGAGGCCCCTCCATGTGGTTTAGTGAGGTTTTCTGGAACAGTTCTCCAAAGCAACCTGCAGCAGAAGAGACTTTGAGAGTTTTTAGGAAGTTCTGGAGACCAGACTTTAGAGCAGCAGAAACATTTGTCAGCAGTTTGAGCAGGAGAAGGTGAGCTTCAGAGTAGAAATGAGACGGAAACCTTCTTGACCCGTGTGGTGAGGTCCTGTACCAAGAGTTTGAGCAGGTTGTGAAGAGTCTGTAGTTCTTTGGTCTGAAAGCACAAGAAGAGTCGACTCATTAAAGGAGAAAACAGGAGATATTGTTGGTTCTTCTGTCGCTCTGCAGTTTCCAGTTTCCTTAGACTGAATATCAAGTTTATATTTTAAATGATTTACCATGTGAGCCCAAGAAGACTTAAATAAACTCCCTCCATCCCCTGGACACAACACATTTTATTACCATGTTAAATCTTTTTTGTTTTTAAATATGTTTTTGAGTGTTAATCATAGTTTTAGCATGTTTTTTTTTCTCTTTGCTTGTTTAGTTTTTTCATCTGTGTAAAAGGTGCTAAACAAATAAAGTTGAATTGATAAACTGAATAATTGACTAACTCATGATTGTTATAACAGAAGTATTTTCATTGTGATTTAAGGGTGTATTTCATTTTTAAGGTTGGGGTTAAAATCTTGACAAAAAAAGATTAAAGAAATAAATTACATTTTAAACAATTAAATCAAAGGAAAAAACATTTAATACAATAAAGCTTTCAACAAGAAAATTAAACATTAAATACAATTAAATTATATTAAAGAGACAAAATATTTAATTAGATCATGAAATGGAAGATACAAAATGTGTAATTATGAAATTAAACAAATGTTTTTAAACAAAAATACTAAACATCAAAGGCAAAGTATTTTAGATCATTAAACATTTAAAAAATACAATTAAACAAGAATATTAAACATTTTTAAAAAATACAAAACATTTGATTAATTTATTAAACCTTTAAAAAGACAAAACATTTAATTAAAAAATTTAATGTTTAATTAGAAAATTAAATCTTAAAGACAATAAAACTTTAAATAGGAATTAAACAGAAAATACAACGAAGCATTTAAAAAGAAAATGAAACATTAAAAGGTGGTAAAACTTTTAAAAAGAAAAACCTTAAAGATTTAATCAAAAAATTAAATATCAGGAAAGAAAAAAGAATTTTTCAAACAAGCCAATAAAACATTTGAAAAATCAACAATTAAACATTAAAAAGACAAAACATTTCAAAATCAAATCAGACATTAGAAAAGAATAAAAGGTGAGGAAAAACTAGCAAAACTAAACATTTACGAAGAATCAAACTAAAGACAAAACATTTGAAAAGACACCAGTTAGACTTTAGAAAATCAAATTAAACAGAAGGGACAATAAAACGATCAAAAAGAGCAAAAACAGATAAAGGTTTTAAAGTGTTTTCTAGTCTGAAATGAAAACATCAAGTTGTTTCTTCAAACATTTCCTCTTTCTATGTTCTTGGTTTGATTGTGGACAGATTTACTAAGAACTCATTTCAGAAAACTGTTTTCCAGATAAAGTCTACTAGTAGTTGAAGGCATTGATCAAACTAATGTTACTTTCTGATCTCCACAAACTTTACTGTTCAATGAAGAGAATCAAAGTTTGTTGAGGATTTCTAAAAAACCCACAGGTGAATGTCTGAGAAGAACTCAGATGGATGGTCTAAATGTGAAATCAAGACTCATGGTCATAAGTTTTAAGGCTTCTGTTAACCACAAAGTTCAAACTAACAGAGAAGTACTGAGAAACTTTTAAAATTTCAGTCCTCAGACTGTCTGAAGGTTCAGACTAACAGAGAACTACTCAATAACTTTTAAGATTTCAGTCCTCAGACTGTCTGAAGGTTCAAACTAACAGAGAACTACTCAGGAACTTCGAAGATTTCAGTCCTTGGACTGTCTGAAGGTTCAAACTAACAGAGAAGTACTCAGGAACTTAGAGGATTTCAGTCCTTGGACTGTCTGAAGGTTCAATCTAACAGAGAACTACTGTGGGACTTAGAAAATTTCAGCCCTCAGACTGTGTGAAAGCTCAGGTCCTGAGGACTCGGGAGGTGTGGAGGCTTTGGAAAGTCTTGGAACTGAGGGTTCCACCCTCCAACACAAAGGCTGAAGCCCAACCTCCTGAAAAAAACGGTCGAGTCGAGACCCAAGTTGAAAAAAAACTCGAAAACGACAAAAAATAGATGATAAATGCGCAAAAAAAAGATAAATTAGTATCTGAGCGAGTAGCTCAGGGGGATAAGAGACAGGCTACCAAGTGGAAGGTCGCTGGTTCAAGACCCACCACCGGCAATTTTCTTTCTTTGTCTTTGTCAGGATTTTGATAAAAATTTAAGAAGGGTCTGGTCTTGAACCGGCGACCTGCAGCTCCACAGGCAAATCCTTAACTCACTGAGCTACAGATCATATAAAAAGAAATAAATTCGTCGTCCCTTTGACATCGTAGTTGATGAAGTCACCACATGGGTGGAGCCAAGGCGGAGTCTGGGTGGAGTCAGGGCGGAGAGTAGGCGGGGAGGTGGGTGGCGGCCTCCCCCCTCTACTCCCCCACCTCCCCCCACCGCCCACCACACCTTCCCCCGCCCGACGAGTTCTTCGAGTCTCCACGAGTTCTTCGAGTCTCCACAGGTTTTCCCGAGTTTCTGGAGTTTCCACGAGGTCGGAGGCAGAACAACTTGTCATGAAGAGGTGTTCAAGTCGGCCAGGATGGACTGACTTTTTAAAGTGACTAGAAGGAAGACGACTAGAAGAGCAGGTCTTTAACCACCATCCATAAAATCCATGGAGTCGCTCCAGAGAAATGAAGGGAGGTCAACTTTTATCAACCTCCATCCAGATGTTCAACTTGATATCTTTACTTTGACATTTTTAGCACCACAAACCTTTAGTATCACACTTTATTATCATTTATTAGGACTTTAATGGAATCCACCAGCAGATTTATTTTTTGTTGACAAACTTTATTCTTGTCGTCGTGGGACTGTAGTATTTAAAACTGTTCCTTCTATTTGACCTCATGTTTATTAGTTTTCGTGGAGAAAGTTATTTTAGTTGTCGATTAGTCTCTTAAAAACCAAATAATGAATTGGATTCATCAAGAGGTTTAAATTTCTTACTTTATCACATTTTAAATATGACAAAAAATATAAAAATAAAGCGTCTTGAGACAATTTGACCTGTAATTGGCATTATATAAATAAAATTGAATTAAAATTGTATGTATCTTGTAATGGAGTAATTCAGCCATATATGTTGGAAAACACATTTTCATTGTCCATTAATCTGTTCATTGTTTTCTCCACTAATTCATTTCTTGTTTTGGTTTATAAAATGTCAAACCCAAATATATTCAGTTTACTGTCATAAAAACCAAAAAGATTTACATTCATGATGCAAGAATCAGGCAGTTTTTCACTTTTTATCTTAGGTTAGTCAGAAAGATAGTTGATAATGTGTGAATTGTTGCAGCTTGTGAATTGTAAAAGGTTTTAATCTTTGGGGCTGAGTGTCAGAAAACATTTAGAAACCAACATCAACAAAACACTCAAAGATTTGAACATCATTAAAGGGAAATCCAAATTTTGCATGACAATGTCTAATTAAAGGACATTTATTTCCAACGTAAATGTGTGATATTCATCCTCTGGAGCTTTCTCTTCACATCGTCTTCCACCTGGACTGGTTTGGTCGGGAGCATGTGCAACAAACATTTGAAAAACTGCACTTTAACATCAATGAATGACACTGAAGTTTAATCTCTACATAAATGAGACTGAGTCTGGATGTGCTGCTCTGTCATTAACTCCTAAGTTTAGGGAAAGTTCAAACAAAAGAGGACAGTTCAGATAAGACTTGAGAATGAGCTTAGTTTGAACAAACATCTCAGACTTTCTGAGCTTCAGCACCTCTAGCAAGATATTTTAACAACAAGCAACTCAAGAGATCCAGAAGTTGGAGAGAGTTAGCTTTAGCAGAGCCAAAGAACATGTGGGACGCTAACCTAGCAAACATTTCAGACTTTTCTCTGTGAATTCTGGGAAATAATTTCCTATTTAACGACAGAGCTACACATCTGAACTCAGTCTCATTAAAACAGACTCTAATTCAGTGTCATCCATCCATATTAAAGTGCAGTTACCCATAATGTTTGTTGCATGAGCTCCAACAAAATCTGTCCAGGTAGAAGGCCACTTTGACAAACAGGAAGTGGAAGATTCCAAGCAGATTTATAGAAGGGGGAACCGGACTGTACTAAGTGTGGTCCAGTATAGAGGGGAGTTTTGTGGGTTTTTAAGGCTGATAATGATTATTAGTGAGACATTTGGAGTAGATATTCATTTGCAGTAAATGAAAGTATTTAAAATCTTGGAGTTAAACTTAGAAGAACACAAACTCTAACAGAAAACTTTGTTGATACGTTTCTGTTTTGTTTACAGATGTTAAGTTAACCCTTTGATGCATAACCTGGGTCAAAAGTGACCCAAATCCAATGGAAAATGGGTATCTCCTCATGTGGTCTACGCATCAAAGGGTTACAGGAGTTTTATTCGTGACGTTTAACCAATCAAATCACTCCAGAAGACAGAGCGACCACAGGTAGATAAAGGTTCAGAGCCAAAGTAGCGCCATTTTTAAATTTATTTATTACTGTAAATCAGTAAAAAATAAAATACTGATAATCAGTAAATCAGTCAGCCCACAATTACAATTCTACAATGTATGTCTCTTTCCTTTGACTTGTTATTTGTACAATCTACGATGTATATGATGGCGTTTTTTCATACCAAAGGCTATGCTATGATGTTTTCTAAGAGACATTCTCTGTTTGTTATGGCACTGGGCCGCTGCACTCCTCCTCTGTTGTTTTCTGGATTGTACTCCGCTGCATGCCTTCGTCCACCCGGCCTCCATTGACTCGTGCCCCCTGTCGTCTTTGGAGCTGAAGCTGGATTGGAACAGACCAAAGTACAGTCCAATCACGATGCCACCTGCCTCTCAAAAGGCTCTTTCATCTGGCGGAACTTCTTCTGAGGGGAAGCTGAGCTGGTCCGGCAGAACTTTGGAGATGTGTTCCAGTGGTTGGTGGATGTGTGGGGAGATAGAGAGGGACCTTTGACTTGTTCAGAATGGAAAACAGGAAACCCATTGGTAGTTTTATTTTAGGGTGCTACTGCGGTTTGTTTTTGGGCTTGAAGAGGTGAACAGGAAGAGGTTTTTTTTCGTATTGATTATCTTTTACTTTGTTCCTGGTTGGAATGCCCACCAATGTCAACATGAAGTTCACTTTTAGTTCTGTTTATTTATTTTTATTTTACTAACACCCATTTGCTTTTAACCCCCTCACATGTTGTGTTGTTGTAAACTTCCTCTTTCAAATAAACACTCGTCTAACCCTCTGGAAACCAGCGTTTGGACTGTTTTTGTGTTGCTCCTCACCTACTTCAGACAGCCGGGAGAAAACGTTTTTTGTACCAAAGGCTATACTATGACATTTTTAGAGCGACATGCTATACTATGACGTTTTTAGAGCAACATGCTATACTGTGACGTTTCAAGAGCGACATACTATAACGGTGACGTTTTTTGGACGACATGCTGTACTGTGACGTTTTTTAGAGCGACATGCTATACTATGACGTTTTTAGAGCGACATGCCATTTTTCGGACATAGTATACTATGACGTTTTTTTGCGCCAAAATTCACGATTTTTTTTCCCAAAGAAAACCTTTCTGGAGTGTTCTTCACGGCCTCCTTTACATTATTTCATCATATGGCAAGTTTTTACAACATGTTGAAAAATCACATTTTTTTTTCGACTCAGCTGCATACCTTCGTCCACCCGGCCTCCGTTGACTCGTCTCGCCTGCCGTCTCTGGAGCTGAAGCTGGATTGGAACAGACCAAAGTACAGTCCAATCACAATGCCAGCTGCCTCTCAAAAGGCTCCTTCATCTGGCAGGTGGCGGCACTTCTTCTGAGGGGAAGCTGAGCTGGCCCGGCAGAACTTTGGAGATGTGTTCCAGTGGTTGGTGGATGTGTGAGGAGATAGAGAGGGACCTTTGAATTGTTCACAAAAGAAAACAGGGAACCCATTGGTAGTTTTAGTTTATTATGCTACTGCGGTGTGTTTTTGGGTTTTAAGAGGTGAACAGGAAGAGTTGTTTTTCGTATTGATTATCTTTTACTTTGTTCATGGTTGGAATGTCCATCAATGTCAACGTGAAGTTCACTTTAGTTCTGTTTATTTCTTCTTATTTTACTAACACTCATTTGCTTTTAACCCCCTCACATGTTGTGCTGTTGTAAACATACTCTTTCAAATAAATACTCGTCGAACCCTCTGGAAACCAGCATTTGGACTGTTTTTCTGTTGCTCCTCACCTACTTCAGACAGCCAGGACATAACGTTTTTAGACCAAAGGCGATACTCTGACGTTTTCTGGACGACATGCTATACCATGATGTTTTTTGGACGACATGCTATGCTATGACATTTTTAAAGCAAAGGCTATACTATGACGTTTTTAGAGCGACATGCTATACTATGACGTTTTTAGAGCAACATGCTATGCTATGACATTTTTTAAGCAAAGGCTATACTATGACGTTTTTAGAGAGACATGCTATACTATGACGTTTTCTGAGTGACATGCTATACGATGACATTTTTAGAGTGACATGCTATACGATGACGTTTGTTGGACCGGCTATACTCTGACGTTTTTAGAGCAACATGCTATACTATGACGTTTTTAGAGCGACATGCTATACGATGACATTTTGAGAGCGACATGCTATACTATGATGTTTTTAGAGCGACATGCTATACTGTGACCTTTTTAGAGCAACATGCTATACTATGATGTCTTTTGGGCGACATGCTATACTGTGACGTTTTTTGGGCAAAGGCTATACTATGATGTTTTCTGAGTGACAGGCTATACTGTGACCTTTTTAGAGCAACATGCTTTACTATGATGTCTTTTGGGCGACATGCTATACTATGACGTTTTTAGAGCGACATGCTATACTGTGACGTTTTTAGAGCAACATGCTATACTATGATGTTTTCTGAGTGACAGGCTATACTATGACATTTTCAGAGCGACATACTACACTATGACGTTTTTTGAGCGACATGCTATGACGGTTTTTGAGCGACATGCCATACTATGACGTTTTTAGAGCGACATGCTATACAATGACGTTTTTAGACCAAAGGCTATACTCTGACGTTTTTTTGACGACATGCTATACTATGATGTTTTTTTGACGACATGCTATACTATGACGTTTCTTGGACCAAAGGCTATACTATGACGTTTTTAGAGCGACATGCTAAACTATGATGTTATTTGAGCGACATGGTATACTATGACGTTTTTAGAGTGACATGCCACACTATGATCTTTTAAGAGGGACATGCTATACTATGACGTTTTTAGAGTGACATGCTATACGATGACGTTTGTTGGACCAAAGGCCATACTATCACGTTTGTAGAGCGACATGCCATACTATGATGGTTTTTGGACGACATGCTATACTATGACATTTTTAGAGCCACATGCTATACTATGACGTTTTTAGAGCGACATGCTATACTATGACGTTTTTTGAGCGACATGATATACTATGACATTTTTTGAGCAACATGCTATACTATGTTTTAAGAGTGACATGCTATACTATGACGTTTGTTGAGCGACATGCTATACTATGACGTTTTTAGAGCAACATGCTATACTATGACGTTTTTTGAGTGACATGCTATACTATGACGTTTGTTGAGCGACATGCTATACTATGACGTTTTTAGAGCGACATGCTATACTATGACGTTTTTAGAGTGACAGGCCACCTATGACGTTTTGTGAGCGACATGCCAAACGATGACTTTTTTGACCAAAGGCCATACTCTGACGTTTTTTTGAGCGACATGCTATACTGTGACCTTTTTAGAGCAACATGCTTTACTATGATGTCTTTTGGGCGACATGCTATACTATGACGTTTTTAGAGCGACATGCTATACTGTGACGTTTTTAGAGCAACATGCTATACTATGATGTTTTCTGAGTGACAGGCTATACTATGACATTTTCAGAGCGACATACTACACTATGACGTTTTTTGAGCGACATGCTATGACGGTTTTTGAGCGACATGCCATACTATGACGTTTTTAGAGCGACATGCTATACAATGACGTTTTTAGACCAAAGGCTATACTCTGACGTTTTTTTGACGACATGCTATACTATGATGTTTTTTTGACGACATGCTATACTATGACGTTTCTTGGACCAAAGGCTATACTATGACGTTTTTAGAGCGACATGCTAAACTATGATGTTATTTGAGCGACATGGTATACTATGACGTTTTTAGAGTGACATGCCACACTATGATCTTTTAAGAGGGACATGCTATACTATGACGTTTTTAGAGTGACATGCTATACGATGACGTTTGTTGGACCAAAGGCCATACTATCACGTTTGTAGAGCGACATGCCATACTATGATGGTTTTTGGACGACATGCTATACTATGACATTTTTAGAGCCACATGCTATACTATGACGTTTTTAGAGCGACATGCTATACTATGACGTTTTTTGAGCGACATGATATACTATGACATTTTTTGAGCAACATGCTATACTATGTTTTAAGAGTGACATGCTATACTATGACGTTTGTTGAGCGACATGCTATACTATGACGTTTTTAGAGCAACATGCTATACTATGACGTTTTTTGAGTGACATGCTATACTGTGTTTTAAGAGTGACATGCTATACTATGACGTTTGTTGAGCGACATGCTATACTATGACGTTTTTAGAGCGACATGCTATACTATGACGTTTTTAGAGTGACATGCTAAACTATGACGTTTTTAGAGCGACATGCTATACTATGACGTTTTTAGAGTGACAGGCCACCTATGACGTTTTGTGAGCGACATGCCAAACGATGACTTTTTTGACCAAAGGCCATACTCTGACGTTTTTTTGAGCGACATGCTATACGATGACGTTTTTAGACCAAAGGCCATACTATGAAGTTTTTAGAGCGACAGGCCACACTATGATGTTTTTTGGACGACATGCCATACTATGATGTTTTTGGAGCGACATGCTATACTATGATGTTTTAAGAGGGACATGCTGTACTATGACTTTTTTGAGCGACATGCTAAACTATGACGTTTTTGGAGCGACATGCTAAACTATGACGTTTTTAGACCAAAGGCTATACTCTGCCGTTTTTTGAGCGACATGCTATACTATGATGTTTGTTGGACCAAAGGCCACACTATGATGTTTTTAGAGTGACATGCCATACTATGATGGGTTTGGGATGACATGCTATACTATGACGTTTTTTTGGACCAAAGGCTATACAGACCTGATCAAAATATTAAGACCAGTTGAAAAATAGCTAGAATGTACTTTTTGCACATTTGGATCTTAATGAGGTTTTAAGTAGAGCTACAATATGCAAAAGCAAGAAGGGGGAGTGAGACAAAAAGCACTTTGAAAAAGTAATTTATTGAAAACAAGTAAACTGAAATAGGCCGTTTATCAGCTGATCAAAAGTTTAAGACCACAGGCTATAAAAGCCCAAATCTGCTCAAAATTCTCATTTCCTATCTCTCGCAGTGTGCCATTGCTGCTGAGGTTGAACGCAGTAAGACAGTCATTATAAATTTTTTTGAAAGATCCTGGGCATTATGGAACAAAAAAGTCAAGTGGTAGACCCAAAAAAATTACACCTGCGCTGAGCTGGAGGATCCGATTGGCTGTCCGTCAAGACACAGGGTGGTCCTCGTCCCAAATTAAGGGCCTTACTGGTGCCAACTGCAGCACAATAACCATCAGACGGCATCTGCGGGAAAAGGATTTCAAAAACAAAAAACGAATTCAAAGACCTCGTCTTCTACACCGCCACAAAACTGCCCGTTTAGACTTTGCCAGGGAGCATCAAACATGGGACACTGAAAGGTGGAAAAAAGTTTTATTCTCTGATGAGAAAAAAATTTAACCTTGACGGTCCAGATGGCTTCCAACATTACTGGCATGACAAGGAGATCCCACCTGAGATGTTTTCTACCCGGCACAGTGGAGGGGGGTCCATCATGATCTGGGGTGCTTTTTCATTCGGTGGAACACTGGAGCTTCAGTTGGTGCAAGGTCGTCAAACGGCAGCTGGTGACGTGCAGATGTCGCAGCGGGCATCCCTCATGACTGAGGGCCCTCGTCTGTGTGGCAACAGCTGGGTTTTTCAACAGGACAACGCTGCAGTTCACAATGCTCGCTTGACCAAGGACTTCTTCAGGGAGAATAACATCACTCTTTTGGACAATCCCGCATGTTCCCCTGATTTAAATCCCATAGAAAACATTTGGGGATGGATGGCAAGGGAAGTTTATAAAAATGGCCATCAGTTCCAGACAGTTGATGCCCTTCGTGAAGCCATCTTCACGACTTGGAGCAATGTTCCCACCAGCCTCCTGGAAACACTCGCATCAACCATGCCCAAACGAATTTTTGAAGCGATTAATAAAAAACAGTGGAGCTACTTATTACTGAGTCCTACTGAGAAAATTTTTTGTTCTGGTGTCGAGACTTTTTTTGTAATTTTTTGAGCAATGGTCTTAAACTCTTGATCAGCTGATCAACGGCCTATTTCAGTTTACTTGTTGTTTTCAATAAATTACTTTTTCAAAGTGCTTTTTGTCTCACTCCCCCTTCTTGCTTTTGCATATTGTAGCTCTACTTAAAACCTCATTAAGATCCAAATGTGCAAAAGAGAAATTCTAGCTATTTTTCAACTGGTCTGAAGATTTTGATCAGGTCGGTACTATGACGTTTTTTGGGCGACATACTAGACTATGACGTTTTTAGAGCGACATGCTATACTATGACGTTTTTAGAGCGACATGCTATACTATGACGTTTTTAGAGTGACATGCTATACGATGACGTTTTTTGGACGACATGCTATACTATGACGTTTTTTGGGCGACATGCTATACTATGACGTTTTTAGAGCGACATGCTATACGATGACGTTTTTAGAGCGACATGCTATGACGCTTTTAGAGCGACATGCTATACTATGACGTTTTTTGGAGGACATGCTATACTATGACGTTTTTTGGGCAACATGCTATACTATGACTTTTTAGAGTGACATGCTATACTATGATGTTTTTTGACCACATGCTATACTATGACGTTTTTTGGACCAAAGGCTATACTATGACGTTTTTAGAGTGACATGCCAAACTATGACGTTTTTAGAGGGACATGCTATACTATGACGTTTTTAGAGCCACATGCTATGCTACACTATGATGTTATTTGGGCAACATGCTATACTATGATGTTTTTAGAGCCACATGCTATGCTATGATGTTTTAAGAGCGACATGCTATACTATGATGTTCTTTGGACGACATGCTATACTATGACCTTTTTTTGGACAAAAGGCTACACAATGACGTTTTTAAGAGCGACATGCTATACTGTGATGTTTCAAGAGCGACATGCTATACTGTGATGTATTTTGGGCAACATGCTATACTGTGAGGTTTTTAGAGTGACATGCTATACTATGACGTTTTTAGAGCGACATACTATACTACGACGTTTGTTGGGCGATATGCTATACTATGATGTTTTTAGACCAACATGCTATACTATGACGTTTTTAGAGCGACATGCTATACTATGACGGTTTTAGAGCGACATGCTATACTATGACGTTTTTAGAGCGACATGCTGTACTATGACATTTCAAGAGCGACATGCTATACGATGACGTTTTTTGGATGACATGCTAAACTATGACTTTTTTTGGGCGATATGCTATACTATGATGTTTTTAGACTAACATGCTATACGATGACGTTTTTAGAGCGACATGCTATACTATAACGTTTTTAGAGCGACATGCTATACTATGACGTTTTAAGAGCGACATGCTATACTATGACGTTTTTTGGGCGACATGCTATACTATGACGTTTTTAGAGTGACGTGCTATACTATGACGTTTTTTGAGCCACATGCTATACTATGACGTTTTTAGAGCGACATGCTATGACGTTTTTAGAGCGACATGCTATACTATGCCATTTTGAGAGCCACATGCCATACCATGACGTTTTTTGGGCGACATGCCATACTGTGAGGTTTTTAGAGCGACATGCTATACTATGACGTTTTGAGAGCGACATGTTATACTATGATGTACTTTGGACGACATGCTATACTATGACGTTTTTTGGACAAAAGGCTATACAATGACGTTTTGAAGAGCGACATGCTATAGTATGAAGTTTTTAGAGCGACATTCTATACTATGATGTTTTTAGAGCGACATGCTGTACTATGACGTTTCAAGAGCGACATGCTATACGATGACGTTTTTTGGACGACATGCTAAACTATGACTTTTTTTGGGCGATATGCTATACTATAATGTTTTTAGACTAACATGCTATACGATGACGTTTTTAGAGCGACATGCTAGACAATGACGTTTCAAGAGCGACATGCTATACGATGACATTTTTTGGACGACATGCTAAACTATGACGTTTTTAGAGCGAGATGCTCTACTATGATGTATTCAGAGCGACATGCTATACTATGACGTTTTTTGGGTGCCATGCTATACTATAACGTTTTTAGAGCGACATGCTATACGATGACGTTTTTAGAGCGACATGCTATACTATGATGCTTTTAGAGCAACATGCTATACTATGACGTTTCAAGAGCAACATGCTATACGATGACGTGTTTTGGACGACATGCTATACTATGACGTTTTTTGGGCGATATGCTATACTATGACGTTTTTAGAGTGACATGCAATACTATGACTTTTTTGAGCCACATGCTATACTATGACGATTTTTGGACCAAAGGCTATACTATGACGTTTTTAGAGCGACATGCTATACTATAACGTTTTTAGAGCGACATGCTATACTATGACGTTTTAAGAGCGACATGCTATACTATGACGTTTTTTGGGCGACATGCTATACTATGACGTTTTTAGAGTGACGTGCTATACCATGACGTTTTTTGAGCCACATGCTATACTATGACGTTTTTAGAGCGACATGCTATACTATGCCATTTTGAGAGCCACATGCCATACCATGACGTTTTTTTGGGCGACATGCCATACTGTGAGGTTTTTAGAGCGACATGCTATACTATGACGTTTTGAGAGCGACATGCTATAGTATGAAGTTTTTAGAGCGACATTCTATACTATGATGTTTTTAGAGCGACATGCTGTACTATGACGTTTCAAGAGCGACATGCTATACGATGACGTTTTTTGGACGACATGCTAAACTATGACTTTTTTTGGGCGATATGCTATACTATAATGTTTTTAGACTAACATGCTATACGATGACGTTTTTAGAGCGACATGCTATACAATGACATTTCAAGAGCGACATGCTATAGTATGACTTTTTTGGGCAATATGCTATACTATGACGTTTTTTGGGCCACATGCTATACTATGACGTTTTTTGGGTGACATGCTATACCATGACGTTTTTTGGGTGACATGCTATACCATGACGTTTTTTGGGCGACATGCTATGTTATGAAGTTTTTAGAGTGACATGCTATATTATGAAGTTTTTAGAGCGACATGCTAAACTATGACGTTTTTTGAGCGACATGCTATACTATGACATTTTTAGAGCGTCATGCTATGCTATGACGTTTTTAGAGCGACATGCTATGATGTTTTTAGAGCGACATGCTATGCTATGATGTTTTTAGCGCGACATGCTATGCTATGACATTTTTAGAGCGACATGCTATGCTATGACGTTTTTAGAGCAACATGCTATACGATGACGTTTTTTGGATGACATGCTATACAATGACGTTTTTAGAGCGACATGCTATACGTTGATGTTTTTTGGATGACATGCTGTACAATGACGTTTGTTGAGCAACATGCTATACTATGACATTTTTGGAGCAACATCGTACACTATGACATTTTTTGGGTGACCTGCTATACTATGACGCTTTTAGAGCGACATGCTATGCTATGACGTTTTTAGAGCAACATGCTATACGATGACGTTTTTTGGATGACATGCTATACAATGACGTTT